>CM065052.1:196836659-197114159 GCA_032883995.1 Coronaproctus castanopsis
ATATATATATATATATATATATATATATATATATATATATGTCCGGTTTTCAATATTTTTGTTCTAGAAGGATTTTTTTCCTTTTTTTTCTTGGCCACGCGTGTCTTAAATGGAGTCGTTGAGCGGTCAAATCAACGACACTTCTATAAATGCACATTACAGGCCGACAATATCCTATCAAAGCGTTTTAAAGTTTTATTCGTCATCATTAGAGTTAAACTATTTTATATACATACCATGTGACTTACTCTAGTCGCAGGGAAATAACGAATGTGAAAGTTAGACAAGGGGAGGAAACATCGAAAACGGATCATTATCCGATGTAGACTAAATTAAAATTTATTCGACGAGATAAAATTAAAATGTCCGAAGATAATCACGAAAGAAATAATAAACATAAATAAATGAAACTTGTGAACAAGCTTCAGAAAAGGAAAAACCAGATATTGAAAGAAATTGCATTCAACGAGAGAAATAACAATGTAAATTTCGAGAACTAAGAAACAGCTTGGATTATAAAAGCAATCAAACAAAATTATACGAACGACCGGTTAATTGAAGGAGACTTTAAGAAAATAATAAAAGATCATTTTATCGAACTTTTCAGAATAATAAAATAAAATATCAACTACCCAGTTTGTAATTTTAAAATATAGAAAATAGACTTTACTCCGTATTATCTCGATAGATGTGAAGTAATCCAAATTATAAGTTTCCGAATTCAATATCGCCGAACATACGTTAAATCCGACAAATTATAAACGAGTTTTGAACAATGACGTCAAAATTTCTGAAAGGCGGGAGAATATAACATAATCCAATACAATAATGTACCCGATGTTTGGAAAATGGCATTAATTTCATCCACTTCATTAGGAGGAGGATAGACCCGGTGTTAATAATTACCGAAGAATATCGCTTCCGCCAGTAACTTATACAATTTTTAAGCAAAGTAGATTGGAATATCAGTCAAACAACTCTGAGAGAATACTAAATTGGTTTTAGAAAAGGAAGATGCTGTTCAGAACACATACCGAATTTGAAACTAATAATAAAACATGGCAGATTGACAAGTAACGACTTAGTCTTGTGCCGATTTTAAGAAGGCGTATATTTTAGAAGATAGGGAAAAATTATTCAACATATTAAACAAAAAAACACATCGACAAACACAATATCAAAATTAAATTCTTATAATTATCGATACCAATCGAAGTTAGAAAGACAAGGTGATGCATTAGCCTACTGTTAAATTGTGTTCTAGAAAAGATAATTGGAGAATGGAGAATTAAGACGAAGGAAGAATATACTTAGAAGATTAGGCTAGGAGGGAATAACGTACAAATCGATTGTTTAGCCTTTGCAATTAGCGATTTTATCAGATAATATGAAAGACGCAGTACAACGAAAAGGAAAAAGCAGACAAGGTAGGGTTACAAACATCTTTTGAAAAAATAAAGTATATAACGAATATAGGAGAAGCTTTGAAATATACGATCCTAAAAGAATGGGGTTAGGAAGACTAGCGAAAGAGAAATTAGATTTTTTCGATAAAAATCTAAATTCATGAATACCTCGATTTGTAGAAGTTAAGAAAGATTTAATCGAAATGAAGAAAGAAGAACAAATTCCAAATGGAAGAGTATTTCGGGGAAAAATTGAAAATTTCGTAAGTTTAAAAAATCACAAAAGAAGAAACCGGCCGCAATATGGACAAGAACGCAAGAACATCGGTAGAGGGTGAAGAAATATTGACCGGAGAAGAAGACTTTGAATCGTGCTTAAATTATTATACATGGACTCATAATGGCCAAATTCATAACAAAGCAAAGTAATAATAATAATAATAATAATAATAGTACTCGTAATTGTAAACAACTCGATTATCATCATTGACACAATTGTAGTCCTCAGTATCATTACTACCACCATTGTTACTTCATTATTATTATTATTATTATAATATATATATATTCATTTTAACAGATGTTACTACTTAAGAGCTTTATTATTAATCATTAACATTATTAACTTTAATATTTCATACGAGTATATTATTATTATTATTAATCAAGGGATGTATATAAAAATATATTATTATTACTATATCGAGAATGGACTGTGGAATCTGTATGAAGCCTAACGTGATATATATTTAACAACTTGTTCATCGTACGTTTAAAGGCTTCATTTTAATAAGTGTCGATATGCTGAAAGTATTTTGAAGGGCTAAATCAGTTGTTGCGAAATCAAGGGTTCTTGGTTCTTCTGTCCAAAGTGAAAATCGCCAGAACATTTCAATAAATATAATTAACGCTTCTGCATCTGATACAACCGATTAACAATGTACGAGAGGCTAACAGAGGTATAGAAGCTATATCGTTCCCGCGTTAAGAATTTGGCAAACTGTTAAACGAGGTAAAACCCTTTTTAAGCTAACTTCAATATTTAATAAACGATGTTACGTCAACTAAAACTATAGTAAAAACAATTACGCTTTATGCTTGGCCCATATGGACACACTAGTAGTCGTTTTAACTTAGCCAAGTTACAACGGCTACAAATCATGTGCCGCGGAATAATTCTGAAACTTTCAGTCTTCGTAAAGATCGAACACACGCATGTTGTCGAACAAAATGCGACAAATTTTTTAATAACTACGCCTGCACTATAACACGAAAGAATTAAACACCTGTTCTATATACAGCTGGCACTATTTTTTTTTGTATTTTCCCAAAGTTCTCCTTTTATTATTTTTAACATTTATAGGCTTACCCGATGTTTATTTATTATCGCAGTCTTGATAGTTTTAACTAACGTCTCTTCCATTTATTTCTTTGTCTGGTTCTACATTTGCTCTTAGTATTGATCACGGTATCTTTCCTTACAAAAACAATTTCCAGACATGTTCATAGCCTATTCATTTACTCTTACCGGTGTTTGAAACTTTGGTTTAAATATAGTAAATATAATTTGACCGCATAACTCCGAGTTCCACTTCAGCCTAAGGTTTTCGGTTAATTGGGTCTAACGCAGGTCCCGTCTAGAAACAGTTTAGTGAGTCCACTCGAATTCGAGGATAAAGCTACATTATAAGATTACGGGTGATTTACTATTCTCGTGTACGAGAGTAAATTTCTGAAGGAACCTCTACAAGTATGTTATTATTATAGCGTAGGTACAATTTTCCGTGAATTTTTCCTTATCAACGACGTCTGTTATTAAGGAAAAATTTAAATGTAGGTGGATCGTCTTATTGGACATCGAAGAAGCGTTAAGAATTTTTACGAAGAAATCCACCGTAATACGTTCAATATACGCCATTTCACAACAGCTTAATAACGGCTTTTCGATATGTAAGTATTAATTCGAATCGTCTATTCGATTGATATCGTGATATTAAACGAATTAATTTAGAAAATTATTGGGTAAAGATATTTAAAAAAACTCAACCGAATGTGTAGACACAATTATTAATACCAGTTGAGGAAAGTACTTGTATGAGACAACCATATGATAAAGTTCAAATAAACAGACATCCAGAAGGAGCAAATTGGGGAAATGTAAATAACAACTGTTTCAAATGTTAAAAGCTTTCTTACACGCTCATACATTTACTTGTGCGCTTAAAAGCGCGTACTTATCTCTAATTGAAAATTTCGGCGAGAAGCTGCGCTTTCAGCTGGATGAGAATGTAGAGTTATACAGTTTGAGGATAAAGTTGATGTAATATCCGTTTTCAAAGCTTTTCGCGAAATTTTCTAATTTATTAGATAAAAAGAGACGCACGTGTACGAATTCCTGAGCTAAAAATAATAAAATTGTAACTACAGCTGTAGTTGAGTGGTTAAATTTGTAAAATTTCACAGGTAGGAGAGCTGAAATTAGATCATCAGCAACCAGCAGTTGTCACTTTGAAATCTTATACGCAACTAAAATGTTTAGTCGAAAAAATTTAAATGGATTCGGTGAAATTCTTATTATACCTTTGGAAAACGTTTACCTTTTTTTTTAAAAAAAAAAAAAATTAGCCAAGCTAACAAAAATCCGAAATTGCCGGAATTATATTGCAGCTAACAATATCGAAATATTTATTCGTCAGTAATAAACCATATTTCTCGATTAATCAAAACCACTATGATTTCTTTATTTATTTATTTATTTAATGATGTGTGGCTTCAACAGCCAATTATAGTGTAGGCTTATAAATAAAATAATACAATGAATAACGCAATTTTAAACAAACCAGCGACGTCAACAAAGTAATTATCTAGCTAATGACTTTTAATGTCCGTACATTAATCGGTTAAACCCACATTTAACTTACAAATGTACTAAAAAAACCTATCAAGCGATAGTCAATCATTTATCCGAGCTAAAAAAATCGCAATTATCCGCTGGAAACTATAATTCTTTAAAAACAAAAAAAAAAAAAATATCAGAAGGCTCATAAATTAGATATAATTTTTTTCTAAATTAGCTACTTCATGAGTTTGCTGTTGTGCAAGTCTCTGATTTTCAAGTCTCTGATCATCTTCGCATCATCTAGTTGATGATAAATATCTTACCAGTTCTAGATTTGAAGCAAAGGAAAAAAATAAAAATAATATTTAATAGTCCGAAGTTATGCCCAAGAATCGATATTGTTTTTTTCATAAGTGTCACATTAGGCTATTTGCGTTTAGTCGCAATACAGCGATCAAGGCCTATAGACAGACACTGGACATTATTTTGAGGTTTAACATACGCCACGTGTAGTTTTTAAAGTAACACGAATTGATTTTAAAGCATTAATTTAATCTTCAATCTACGAGTTCAATCCGCGAAGTTATCTCGCTAATTCCGAAGCGCTGTATCTCGTAAAAAGGGTTATATTATCTACAATGTATAATGTTTCTACTTGCGAACTCATTGGTATGTTATGGTATGTTAAGAATGTATATGAAAGAAAATTCTCATGGGAAATCCACCATAATGAGATCAAAGTTACGTGTGTCAGTTCCAAATTTACATATGAAACTACTAGTTTAATATACAGTTGCGGCATGTAACGTTTCATTTTAAACAGTAGTTCATGCGATAAACGTGATCTGATTGACGTCTTTCTTTGATTTCGAGGTAATTAATAATATAGTTTCGAACGCGGTAAATTCGTTCGACTGCGGAATGCACGGATCCAAATCCAAACTGATAATCCGACGTCATTGCAATGACGCAATTAACAGAATTACAGTTTCTCAAACACTTTGGACGGAGCTGGGCCTGGTTAATTACGCAATTAACAAATATTGGCCACCGACAATTATTATTACCTTTTCTTAGAAGACCAGATAAAATGTCACTCTAGGTTTTGTCTTCTAGATGTGACTGTGCCGTTAGAAATAGCTAGTACATGACGAATAAATAGGTTCCAAGTACGTTTTCTACAACTTCTTAAATCCGTATAGTCCTCGCAAAAAATGAACTAAAATCTGTATCGTTTCTCTCAACATTTTTTTGCCCTTCGACCCAAATTAAAAACTACCCAAAACAATTGAAATTCAAATTTAGACACTCTATTATCGTCTAGAATTACATTCGTATAAAATTAAAACGATCTTCCGCAGTGTTCTACTCAAAAACGGTAGCAGCATTAGTGTTGATACATATCTGATTTCAAAAATTATAAGCGCTTCATTGTCGCAGCGCATTTCTTGACAAGTTTATGCAGAACCAAAAAATATGAATCCATTGTTTTGTACAATAAATAAAATATAAAGTTTGCTTATTCTTCGAAAGAAAAACAAAACAGTGTTTTATGGAGTTATCATTACTCTTTTATTCATATATATATATATATATATATATATATATATATATATATATAACATTTTTATAGAACGCTATATAAAATTCTACCAGCATTTTTCATTATGTCTGCGTTGTACCACTACCGTCGCTAGAGCGTTCCATACGGCATTTTATTTCCTTTTTCAACTAACAGAATTTATCGTACGCCTTTTTTATCTTTTCACCAGCCTCGGCTATCGTACGACATCGTACACATTCTATAAATCAAGTTGGTCTGTTTCCGTTCCTTCTTCAGAATTCGGGTACTCCATTGTCTTCTTTAATACTTACTTATCTCGCTATCGTGGCTGAAAATCGTACTACCATAAATATTTCACTGAGAAATGAAGTATGGTATGTTTTTCCGGAATTGGGAAACAATACAGATTTCCATCTCATGCTTATTACTACTCATCTTACGTACATATATATATATTTCAATTTCCAAACTATTTCCCTTATTTACGTCGACTATTATAATAGATCGGTTTTGATTTATAAGTTTTAATAAAAAAAAAAAAAACTCCCTATATACTTCATCGTATTACGGAGATTAAACTCAATTATGTTCGAAATAATATTTAATTTTAAAATTTCGAAAAAAGTCTGAGTTACTGCCAATATAATTTTACGGTTCAATTTCCTGCTACATTCACATTTTTGAAGAATTCTGCTTCCAAGTTGACTACCGCGAATCGTTTGCTCTTCGATAAATACGTATGATCAACTTCATTTATATAGCCGACGTTCGGATCTCTGTATAGAGCATCCTTGGAGTACTGTAGTACCTTTGAATACTTTTAAAGATTATTGACTTTACGACCATATCATACGGTAACGAGTAAAACCAAATAATCAAAATAGTCGGTAAAACCTTTTTTTTTTTAGAGCTAATTCCAATCTTTTTTTTTTCTGTTTCAATATGATCTATCTGGTCTAGATGCGTAACTAAATAATCGGAAATGAAATTTTGTTCTACAGCTTCGAATTATTTTCCATAACTCAAATTCCGTGCTAAATACTAGACAATTGATACATATAACTGTGCTAATGTTTCCTATGGAATATTTAACGCTTATGTCAATAATCATATCGATATGCTTCGTTTTCAAGCTTCTATTTTTTTTTCTTTTATCATTTCATCATTTTAATTTGTACTAATTATGCTAACAATGTATATATATATATATATATATATATATATATATATATATATATATATATATATATATATATATATATATAATATCCCTATATTTAACAAACGCTCTAACGTCAGTGTTAAAAACAAGCTAATAATATACAAAGCGTACATATTGCCGATATTATTATATTCCCGCCCAATTTGGTCTGGTGTTAGTAAGTCAACCATTAATAAATTGCAAACTGTTCGCAATAAATGCCCGCGTATCATACTCAATGCTCCATATTACACTAAGATAACAGACGTGCATATAAACCAGTCTTCTATCTTTGACCTTGTACAGGAAAAAGCTAACAGATTCTATAGCAAATGCCTGACGAGCCAGTACCATATCGTACAACGTATTGGAAATTATACTCATGACTCACTGAGCCGGAAATATAAAAAATATAAACACAAAAGGATTAAACATTCGCTGCTTTAGCACCAGATTGTCTAACTATGCAGGTCGTTATAAATTAGTCTCGTTTTTAAATTAATGTATCATTATTTCTCTCTCTTTATTTCCTTATTTATTTAGTTATATTAATACATACTATTAATATCTAAACCATAATTAATTTCTTTATCTTTCGGCTATGCAGGGTTTTTTTAGTTGTATTTTTCCCTGTAAAAATATAGCATAATTTATAAACTAATGTATGACCTCGTTGTACGCTAACTTTAAGACGCGTAGTAAGAGCGTTAACGCTGCTCGGTATGCGCATTTTTATTTACTCGTCTTTTCTGTAACTGTACAAAATTATCATAAATATACTTATTTGTATTTGTAATATTTCATGATCATCTTGCCCTTAATTAACATGAATCTTGCATTTAACGTAATTAGTTTCTTAAATGCTAGCCCATTTTTATATGTAGCAATAACGTATAAATAGACTAGGTACGATATTAGGCATTGAACATACGCATAAAAAAAGGAAAATAGCGAAACTCAAAAAAAAAAAAAAAGATTTATACAGATGAAATGTGAACATGAGAATAGAGAGTAATGTTTGGAGGTAACTTTAAACATTTACGTTATCGTTTATAAACACCCTGCAATATGATACCGGGTTAAATAACGACGATATATATATATATATATATAATATCTTGTTATTTAACGCTAACCCGGTGTGTCATATTGGTGAACTGTTGGGTGACTACTAGTAGGGTAGAAGTGTTTGTAGATCGGTATTTGTAAAACTTTACCAAACGACGGAAAAGGTGCGTTTTCTTCCAACAACAACAGCATTAACACCGGGCGGTGTATAGCCTTCTGTTTAATGAAAATGAAAAGCTCCAAGGACTCATTAATTATGAACTTTAAAGGTGCCGCGCATTGTGTACATTCCATCTAGAGTAGTTTTCTACCATTTCGAGGGCTTCCTCATTTACCAGCGCTATATTCGTCCTTGTTGAGAATTTTATTTCAACGACAGAAACAAAGAACTCTACATCGCGTCTTATTAAACGGTTTCTACGTTTATTACCGTATACAAAGAAAACCCTACTCGCCATTCGTTTAGCACGTCGTCTAAAGCTGTGTAGCGGCGGCAAATGACACGTGTACACAGCCGCATACCGTTCGAGTTACTTTCTGAAGAATCCCGAGTTGAATTTAATATCAAAAAACATGTCGAGTGTTACGTGAATTTTATCAACCGCCGTCCGGTTTATTGACAAATCTAAATGAAATAAACTTACAAAGACTAGTAAAAAGTTTCCGGTTTTAGATTATAGAGTCTAATTTTGAATCAATAAAATAGATGATGACGATTCATTTACGTAATACTGCTACGAGGCCAGAAGCACTGACACGGAAGCTGTAGTTGTTGAAACATGCCAGTTTCACGCGTAGGAACACTACTGTTGGACCAGCTTCATTTGGCTGCTAAAATCGTTTTCATGCTGATGGAAGACCATATCGAATACGTTCAGCCTTGTATTTTTTGCAATGTACCTGAAGGTGTTCTATTGTTTAATTTAACATTGCTGCAGGAACAATGAGAGTCGTATGTCCTAGACGACGAATTACTATTTCTTCATGTCATATCAACGAAGGAGGAGATCGCCGTAAATGAGTATCAGGTTTGAATGAGCGTAATTTGTTTGTAGTTGGTGTTAATTTGGATCTATTGGAAGATAAGCCGCCTCTTTAGCTGCTGTGTCTGCTAGGTCGTTCCCAGCAATACCAATAAAATAGAAAATTACGGAATTTCCTAAAAATATGTACGTACGAATATATAAATAGATATTATCGTTTTCGTTAAATATTATCGTGTAACTTACAACCATAAAGTCTTTCTGTCCTACGAAGTATTCAAGGAAATACCTGTTTTGTAAAGGGATAAAGTTACTTCATACCTGTCATATTAACGACGGTAAATTTTTTTATATACATACATGTATACCTCTATATATATATATAATTATTCTATAGCGTGTGTGTGCGGCTGAATTCGTTCTAAACGGCTCGGTCGATTTTGGTGATGTCTTATGCGTATGTTTGTGTACATAAGTGTAAGTTGTAGGATAGTTTAAATTAATGATTCGACCCGTCTAGACCCTTCGGTGTTAAGACCAACGCCCAAAAAAAAAGTCAAAATTTTTTACATACTCATTAAAAGCGACACAAAAAAAGAACCCGTAAATTAAAACAAAATCGGTCAAACGGTTGCCGTATAGCTTATGAAAAACACGAAGTATGAAATATTACATTATATTTAATTATCGATAATCATTTAAAATTCGTCTAATTTATCATTTTGGCGATGATTATCTTCTGTACGTGTGTACGTCGCTGAATTCTTAACCGGCAGGACCTATTTTAACGCTGTAGTCGAAAATTGTTATACCTTTTCTATATTTTTAAAATTTCTGGCATATCAGCCCACCAATAACCTACGTCCGTGAATTAAGAAAAAAAAAATAGAAAGTTGAGGAATAATTGGTAATTGTGTTCGAGTATCGTAGGTGGCGCTAGTATACAATTCGGTGATATCGTTGCGCCGTAGAGTGACGTTGTTGTGACATTTCAATTTCTCTTCGCTGTGTATATTAAGTGTATTTTGAAATAATGTTTTAAATCCGGTAACATGAAAATGATGGGAATTTTTGATGTTGCGAAGTTCACGGTTCAGCAAGTTAGTGTACACACACACACACACACACACGTATATATATATATATATATTATATATCCGGATATCTCAAAACGACTTAAACGATTTGAATGAAATGTTGTACATACTTGTAATTTATTATGTAATTGAAAAATTACGAATTTTAAAATTGTAGTCCCCAAACTCACGAGTACACTCCAATAAAATTTTAGTAATATCAATTTTTTATCGTCGTCTTCTTCTCGAAACTAACCTAAATGTACGTTTAAAAATTCAGTTCTACTGCATTGATCGTTCGAATGTTATCAGCTTAGAAATTTGTTTTTTGTCGCGTATCATAGTAAATATAATTAAGATTTTATTGTTTTGATTTAAGGTATCGCATGCTCCGAAAATTTTGTTTACTATACGAAAGAATTATTTTGAGGAAAACAATCCGATCGAAAAATTCCAAGAAAAACCATTAACTGAAATTGACATTTTCGTTTATAACTAGGTGAATTTTTGAAACGAAATTCTGCAATATTAAAGTAGTTATAATTACGTATGTGATAGTTCCAATAGTACGCGATTCTTAATTATCCTCCAGAAAACAAGAATTTTACAAAAGAAAAAAAAAAAAAAACCGGTCGCCCAGGTTACTACGTATACATATGTCTAACGCTTTTGATGATTAGTCAGCTCAGCTTAAATAATCTTAACATAAAATAAAAGAGGAAAAAGTCCCTTCAAAAATTATATATAATTCAAATAACAATTCTTGTAATTGTAAATTTTCGGTCCTTATTAATTTTATACGGGTTATGAAGAGAGAAATCAATACGATTTTACACGCACACATATATATATATATATATATATCACGATAAGCCTTTGTCTATCCACTCCCGCATGAAGACTTTCCCCAAACGTCTTCCACACACTTCTGACCTGCGCTTTACTTAACCGATTTTTCCCAGCTACCTTTGCTATATCATTGTGCCACCGCATTATTCGTAGTCTCTTTTTCTTTTTTCTATCTTTCGCCGACTACTGTAAAATCCGCTTTGACCATGTATCGCCTTCTCTTCGAATCGTGTGGCCACGGCCAACCCAACTTCATTTTATTATAACCATTCGCTTCCAAACTGCGTTTGTTCAGCATTCTTTTTATGATGTACGTATATTATTTAATTCTTAATTATCACGAAGAAGGCAGTGGCACCGCACTCCGTATAACATTATATGGGCGCGTATCTACGTCACATATAAATAGTGCCTTGAATGCTAGCTTATTTTGTACGTAAAAATAAAAGTACAATAGCTAGTCACGACGTTCAGCAACGAACAATACGACTATGACGATGATATATATAAATATATATATATATATATATATAAATATATATATATATATCCAATAATGGATGTAATAATGATTCGACTAAATCGTTCTTATTACAAATATTACCCCCTTTTTCAATCATCTGCTAATCTCACCGATTGTTATGGTTGGCTATTGACACTTATTTCCTTCTTAACTGTATCCCCCATCAAGATCTGTGTATCAATTTTCCTGCAGGTATACGAGCGGATATTCTTTGTCATTTCTATCCGTTACCGAATATTTTGAAAGTTTCCCGTCTACTTCGATCTAATTTTTTTTTTTCGAATACTCCTCGGAAAATATTTTCTTTCTTGTAATAACTGTCGTATCTAACACGTCATTTTGAGCAAATATCGTGAACACGTTTATCTCACGATTTGCCACCTACCTCGTTTAGCTCCATTTCACCTATGAACAAAGTGTCCTGTTGTTCTTTATTTACGCATATTACTACGTACTCCTACTACAGATGGCGTATTCCGCGTAATTAACCGTATTTTATTATGAACGCCGTCTAGATCGCAGGCTAGATGCAATATAAGATATCCCTAATTTCTTTAACGTTTCTACGCTATTACCTTGCCCGTTATTTCCTCTATTACAGTTCCATCGTCGCACTTATACGCGTTGCACTACATATTGTCTATCTCCGTACAATGACTAGATTTCTTTTCATAAACCGTCTTTCTTTAATTACATATATATATATATATATATATATATATATATATATATATATTAGTGACGAGCATAACTGACTTACGACTAATCCAGTTGTCTTATTTTTAAATAACCGACTAATTCGGTTTTTCTTAAATAACCGAATAAATCAGTTTTTGTCTGCAATTATTTTTTTTTAAATTTGTTTATTAATTTAAATTTTATTATTTCTTTACACACGCTGTTTACGTATATTAAATTTAATGTTTCAGTTAATTTATATATCACACGCTAAGAAGTGTGCGATGTGCTTTATAATAAAAAAAACCGACTACTTTTAAATCGGATGATGCAAAATCGATTGAATTTTAGTTGCATTTCAATTAATACGTGTTGGTCGGTTCTATTATTCGGTTATTTCGTTTCGATTGAAATGAAGTAATCATATTCCAATTGAAATATTCTAATCCGTGTTTTCTTTTAGCGGATTTATCAATGTTTCCCCTCCGGGGGTCACCTTGTCGTGGAGGAAGAGTTCAGTAGTACCTGCATTGCCATGTGGAGTTCATCTCTTGTTGGGACCACTCAAGGCAGTAAGGACGGAAAGGATGCAGGTAGGAAGCTAACGGATTTCTGATATATACGGCAGCAAGTATATCAGTAAGCAGTAAAGGTGGTAATCATGGAGACAAAAACGGCGACACATGCTATATATACAGACGCGGCCAAAACCGCTCCGCAGAAAGAAGAGGAACCCTACTGTGGTATTTTTTGTTCTTAGAAAACTATCATGAGTAACACATATAATAGCAGTTTTATGCCATGCGACCCGACTGCGATCGTACGTGTTAAATGTGCGGCCGGCTATAGAGAAGTGGACAACCAGGCTCTCTGTAGAAAATATGCGTCTGGGAACAATAAGAAAAACAAAAATAAATTATTATTGAAACAGCAACATGGAATATTTGAGGTATAAATCATATTGGAACATTAGCAGTTATTGAATTACAAATAAATAGAATTTCAATATTTGGTATATCTGAAACCCATTATAGGATCAAGCGGACACTTTGCAACTTCGAATGGAAACCTAGTTATCAACGAAGTGGAAAAAAATCACAAAATGGAGTAGGTTTTATTGTCAACAAAGAGATAAAGACCAGTGTTGTTGGATATTCAACTATCAATGACAGAATTGTAACAATAAAACTAATAACGACGTCGGTAAACTTGAATATAATTCAAATATACGCTTCAACAACGCCCTCTACAGACGAAGAAATAAATAAATTTTAAGAACAACTAAGCGACGCGATCAAAATAATCCCCAATAGAGAGATATTGATGATTATTGGAGATTTCAATGCCATGATAGGTGAAACCAAAAATGATACGAAAATAAATATGTATATATATATATATATATATATATATATATATATATACCAACACCCGCCTATCAAACCAGGTGTATCAAGGAAGTAAGGGACGGATATATATAACATCCGTCGTCAAACCACGTTTATACATATAGGTAGGCTTATATATATTATATATATATATGTGTGTGTGTGCGCGCATGTTTATAACAAAGAACTAACAGTTAAAACAAAGACAGCAGTATATAGAGCCATAATACTTCTAACATTGTTGTATGAGCTGAATTGTGACCAATTATGCGGAAACATCTAAAAAAACTGGAAACATTTCATCAAAAATGATCAGGAAAATATTAAACATCAGCTGGAAAGATTTTATATCAAATGAAAAAGTGTTAGATATTTCTGAAATGCAATCTATAATGCAAATACTGACTTCTAAGCGACTCAAATGGACAGGTCATGTCATCCGAATGTATGAAAACCGCATCCCGAAAAGATTGCTGTACGGTGCGTTTGGATTGGGAAAGCGACATGTTGGAAGACCAAGATTGAGATATAAAGACGTTTTTGCAAACGATTTAAAAATAGCAGGGATAAACCCAAAAAAGCAAAAACCGGGAAAGAAGCACCGGAAACCGAAAGGAGTGCATAGCGATCGTACAAGACGCAGTCGAAAGTTTGAAAACTCGTCGACCGAAGGGCAAAATGGATAAGAAAACGTTGAATCCAAGCTTTCGAACAGCAGACAAAAATCAACATCAATCATTGCGATTTCAGCAGCAGCCATCCTATCGGCTTAATTTCCCATAATCGGCATAGACATAAATGAAGACAGTACTCATACTCGGAGTCGAGGTAGTTCAGAAGAAGATATATATATATATATATACCTGTAAAAAATTTAAAAAAAAAAATTGTATCAATTTAGTTAACGTGTATTTAAGTTTCATTTCTTCCCTCCTCTCCGAGGCACAAATGTTTTTTTTTAATACAATATCGCTGTCTCTTTCTTTTCACAGGTTTATATATTAGTATAGTATCTGTTTGTAGTGAAGGGACATTCCAACCGGAAAACGTGTTAAATTTTAAACGATTCGGCAGAAATATCGCTGTTTACTACTTTTTAAAACTTTAAATTGTAATTTCTGTCCCATTTGTGATATCAATGTGAAAGAAAGCTTTAGAACGAATCCCATAATATAGGCAATAAGCTGTGCGAATTTATTGCTTTAATCGTTTTTGAGTTAAACCGGAACAGACAGACAGATAGACACAACAATTTTTAAAAATAGATTTTCTATTTATGTATAATAAAAATAGCCCAAAGCAGTGATTATAATGAAAATATTCGCAACTCACAGACACTAGAGTTTTATATATTAGTATAGATATTGTAGATACATATATATATATATGTTTGTGTGTGTGTAAAAAAAACATCCCAAGTAACCGGATATTGAAAGAGAAATACCGGAAACGAGTTAAATAACCGTTACCTCTTTTACAAATTAACATTGAAAAAAAATAAAAATAAAAATCGCAAAACCGGGAAATAAGCTTTTCAGCTGAAGAAAAAGTTCCTGGAAATAATACGGAATATGAAAACAGTGAAACAAGGAATAAATGAGAAAAATCTTCCTGAAAGAACTGGATAAAATACTAATATATATATATATACTGCCTGTTTACTTTTAAGCAAAGAACCGTGGAATGCGTATAAAAAGATGTATTAACGAGAAAGTAAGATGGCGGATAACTAGTTATAGTGATAGTAGTCGTGGTACTATCAAATATGCATAAATCTTAAAAGGAAAACCTGCGCTTTTTAAAAAGCAGCTTTTTGTACAGTGTTCTTTTCTATTGGAGTAAAAAATAAAATAAATAAAAAAATATTCGCTTTTCTCTTACAGTTCGATTCATTTTTGCGTTTTCTAACTTCGAACTTTGAACTTTATACGCGTAAAGAAAAATAAAAGAACGCGCGGAAATAATGCGAAAGATAAATTGACGAGGAAAAAGAAACCCTAAGTAAATTACCGCATCGGACGCGAGTTTTTATACTCCTAAAGCGGAATTCGTAATATGACGGTAGAATTTTAATATAAAAATGAATAAAGACGTCGTTAACTTAATTCTTTGTTGATATTTGAAAACATTTATTTTCGTCCGCATTAATATTTAACTAGTGCATCGAAATTTCTATGCAGAGGCAAACGTGCCGTATGACTGAAAGGATTTTAATAGAAATGCGATTTTGTTTTTTAAGGAACTAGGAGAAAACTACGAAAATTCTAAACACAACGATAAAGAACTACGCGAAGGAAAGACCTGCTCGATAGAGTGCGCTTTTAAGAAGAATAAAGTCAGATCGTGTTATATAGAACCTTTCAAAAGAGCTTAGAAAAAATATCCCCGTGTTTTAGCGATAAGACGTGCAGACTGGCGTTGAATAATAAGAAAAATTGTAAAATATTAGCGGAATATTTAAAGATCTGTTAACGTGTAAATAGCCGGAAATAACAAGCCGAGAATAAAATAAAATTTTGAGTTTCGGACGTTTACAAGAAAAAATCGATATATTCGACGATTATGTTATTATAGGGAAGACGCGGAAATTTACAACAGTAGAAAATGTGAAAGCATTACAGAAAATTATAGAACAAAACTTGAAAGAAGAAAAGAATCTTCATGACTCGAATACTCTTCTCATATGCTCAATCTACAAAAAAAGAATAAAAAAAAAACAGACGTGAATTATTGAAGAAGGATTTCCCTATTGTTGTGGTAATCGATAAAGCATGCTCGAAAGTTATCCTTCGATTGTTAAAAGAACAGCTGAATGACTAACTCTAGTACACTCAGCTGGTTTCCTAGAAGGAAGGCCTTGTGCTGAGCAGATTTTAAAGCTCCAATTATTTGTAAATGATAAAAAATTAAACTTTTCAACATCGTGGAGAAATTTAGGGTGGATGATAAGTTACGATAGACATTTAAGAAATTTTATTAACATACGCAAGGTCGAAAATCAAATTTCATAATGAAGACTGGAAGTTGACAAGGTGATCGCCATGATTACTTAATTGTGTTTCAAAGAAGATAAGACGGGAATGGAGGGAATCAAGAAAAACCGGAAGAAAGAAAAATAGGCCCTCACTTTCGCGAACGACCCAGTATTTGATAGATGAAAATATATAAACATTATGCCGGTAAATTTAAGATTGGAAATACATTTTTAGAACACAATTTACGATTTTAAAAATGGTTCCAACCTAGTAAAGATTTATAATGGAATAATTACAAAAGTTCTGAAAAGAGGATTAAAAATCGACATCGAGAAATGTTAAAACAACTCACTAAGGCACCGTTATCTTTTACGCAGCCGAATGCCCAAATCTGACTAACGAGATATAAACTGAAAATCAAGCAGAGGATAATAAATCGGAAAACATTGGGCTGTAGGGAATTTGAAATATGAAATAATAGAAAATGTTGACGAACAATAAGGAAAAGAAAAGTCACACTTCACGGATACATTAAAAGAACAGATAACAACCGCCTTATTAAAACGAATTTTTGACTAATCTAAAAAGCAGATTATCACTGACCGTGCAAAATGAGAGAGATAGCATACATATGGGAATATGTAAAGAAGAAATCAAAGAAAGAAACAAGTGAAGCGATACGGTTTAAACTTTTTAACGATTCTACGAGACTGTAGTAAGGAAAAACAGTATGAATGGAAAAAATTAATAAATATTAGACCTATAAATATATAGTAGCGACGATGGAACTAATTAGTTTGATATACGCGGCAATCCTAGTATCTGTTCCAGATCGGTGATTTTTCATCACGCCGGAAAAAGATTTTCCCTTCTATACAAATTGATATCCCTACCCGCAAAAGATTTGGCTGTGAGAAACAGTTCCAATATAATTAGTGCTCGTTAATGTAGACGCGAATTCAACATTCTTAAATCCTAAATCGCGATAGAATACCTTACTACGCATAGATTTTCATAGACGGTGGCAGCAGTCGATATCAGAGTGGCGAAAATGGTGCTAAAACCGCACCCACCTGAGATTGGTGATATTTGAAATATTTTCCTCGGGGGTAACCGGTAAATTAAAGATTATATTGTTTCACTTCGTATAGTTTTCTAAAAAGGGTACAATGATTTTTAACTATTTTTCTTTAGATGCTCATTCGACTCCGTTCATTTTTGTTGCAATACCAGTTCGACCGGTGACAAGGGTGGAGCAAGCTCCTAACACCTCATCCGTTTACAAAAATTAGTTTAATATACCGATCCCGCATTGCGAGGAACAAAGCGATTACAATTCTCCCGGGTGTGTATATCTGCGCCAATGTCGTATTATGATTGCTTTGTACGCTACTTTGTACAACAAAATATGTATAGGTAAGCAGTCGTTTACCTCCGATACGGAGACTACACTTGATGAAATATGACATTTACTATAGAGAGAAATTATATATAAATATTTTTTAAATATAAGTAAAAATTGATATTAGTAAGAATAGGAGAAAGTATATGACCGGGGAACACATTAAATAACCGTATAATTTTCGATAAAATAATACAACAGAAGGTTATACGGGTATTATAACGGGAAAGTAAGAAGGATATATTAATAAGAAAAGAAATATGTAAGAAAATCAACCGGTTGTAAAGCCCGACATGGACGGTAAAATATATGATCGGCATCGGCTATCATGTAGACGTCGTATGGATGAGAGCAAACTGGAGAAGGAATATGCACTTCAAATAATAAACGTGTGGAAACCGATTACCGCCGAGACGTAGTCTGCATATTGTTACAATAAACTTATGTATCGTACTCTGTTTAATTGGCATATTCAGTTTATTAAACCAACGCATGTATATCGGGCTGCATATATTTAAAATTATAGGCACCAACTAACTACAATGCTTCCTAATATTTTTTATGAGCAGTTTCGATATAGATATCGATACGAGGAGAGTTATGGAATAAAGGGGATTAAAGAATCAGAGGAACTGGCAGTCGAGTCGAATTACACGTAATATCAGAGTACTATGTTGGTGAACTGAAGGAAGGAAAACGATGATTAAACAGTGAGTATTTCAGAGCTGTAAATGAGGCGCATAATTGAGCAAGGACACCCTGCTTTGAAATTTGTCCAGACTTATATTTATGAAGACAGTAACTATTGTAGTAAAGAGAAAAATATGGGGAATGGAATGAAAAAAGAATAATATCATCCTGGACTCTGGAGAGATTTGATATACGTAACACAGGAATGTGTGAAGAGGCGAATCTCCAATTATGATAAATTTGTAGAAAATATTGAATGAAGGATGTGCTATTTATAGAGTGGGTCTTAAGAATTTTTCAGCGAGGAAGGTTATGCGCACGGTAAGAGGGCGTCTTAATCTGTAATGCAGTAATAGAAATAGAATAAAAAGTGCCGAGGATTAGACGAAGACAGAGATTTTTCATCTAAATTATTTATTAGCCGTGGTGTTTGCACAGTGAAAACAGCCATAGTCTAGAATACTTCGGATGAATGATTTATAAAAAAGAACTAGGACCACTGGGTCATCACACCAAGTAATGTGATCAAGAATTTTTAACGGGTAAGTTCGTTTAAATTCCTCAGTGTGAATATACATAATATTCTTTACCCAACTGAGTGCGTGACCAAGAATAAAGCCTATGTATACTTTTGTGAAATAGGACAATGAGGTGTATTTGATAACTATGTACGAGAATATAATCGATTCACACTTGTTAGAACAGAATATGAATCTCAGATCGGATAATCTATTAAAAAATGAAAATATGCCTGTAGTAGATTAATATCTTGTTCCACGGAGTATACAACAATGTTATCAGCGTATGAAAGAATTTTGATATTTTGAAATATATATTAAATATAAGACTGGTCTCAATACTGAGCATTGCCGTATACCTAGATGTACTGAACACAAGATGAGATCTATTGCCGGGTGTTTAGAAATAAGGGTATGAGAAGTAAACGGATTACGTGATATAGAAAAGGAAACAGAAATGTCCTAACAATTAAGAATGTTATTCAATATCGGGATTGTAACAAGATTCAACTATATTTTGATTTCCAAACCACCGGTTAATTCTGTTTTTTTCAAAATTCTTTCAAAGGATTTTTACGAAAGCAATGGCGCGAGGGGAATAGGACGAATATACTCAATTTTTTTTTTAACTGAGATGACTATAAATTCTGTCCAACCATCCGGATAGATACAGTGTGTTTCGGAAATGGTTAAAACAGTCTAAAAGGATGGTGCAATTAAAAGTAGAAAATGTATTTAATATTGAGTGTGATATTCCGTAGTAACCTGGTAAGGAAGAATTGTTATAAGAAAATTATATTTGAAGCTCAGCGGAAGTGATTGGGTGGACAATAAAAAATTAGAATGTGGATCAAAAGTGGGGTCTCAGACAGAAATATATGGAGAGCTCTATATCTATATAAACATATGGAATTGGCTTTTGTTGAGAGAAGAGGAATTTGTACTCTATGCGTACAATTAAATATTTTCACTTTATCTCAAATACATGTTGAAGATCGAGTACACTTTATCGATGTCACTAACCGTTTCGAAATCTTCCTCATTCGTTCATCCGTAATTTGCGCAAACGTACGCACAAATTAAACTGTATCATCGTGAGGTATAATCCGAGATTGAGCATTTAGTATTGCGTTGTTTTTTTTTATTTATTTATTTAACCTTTTACATTAACAATTTTTCACGCGATGAAATAGTTTTTGTGGAAATGTCTGAAAAAGCTAAAAATACGACGTGTAATATTTTGTGTATAATGGAGTTCTTAGATAATTCTAATTTGTAATGTGTTACATAAATATTTTTAGAGTTGAAGCACTTTTAGTCAACTAAATTATTATGAAAAAAGTCACTTTCCGTCGTTTGAAGTTTATGGTTATAGAGGACATTGAGACTGAAAAAATTAATACAAAATAAATAAGTCGAAATTAAAACTATTATTATTATTATTTAGTTAAGTATTTTCCGCGTCCTGTTACATTCGTATATTATCTTTAAGAATTTTTGCTCCGTCATCGCCAATCACCGCTACCGAAAAAGAATATTAGCCCCTCAACATCGAACATTTTTCCTCCCGCCCGTACTCGTAGTAATCGGACGCATCGTTCTGTTTCCAGTGAGAATCTAAAGCCAAACAAAGAAGGAAGCTTGTTTGCGGTTAACCGCAACTAGTCTCCGCCAATCATCTTCGTTTCGGTTTTTTCCCTTTTATCTGTTTCATGTACGACCCCCCTCGAACACTAAAATGAGGACGGTACGTCATAATGGAACCGCCCACCAACCTGCACTAACCAAACCGCAAAACCGCATTTTACTTAACCACAAAGACCATACGTACCTTGACTTCCTTTTCATCTTTTTCCAATAGCTATCGCATAAGTCAATCCTTCCTTTATTTGACTCTATAAACGTCGTCGTTAGTCCAGCCTAACGACCAATCCGAAGCTTTAATCTCGAAAAACTATCAAACTTTACAACTCTGTATATATATATATATATATATATAAAATATATGAAACTTCGTTTTTAAAATTAATTCCCTGTTTTTCATGAGAAAATAATTCCCACCACTACTACTATTACTACTACTAATAAAAGAATGTTATTTTTACCATTATCATCATTATCATCATCATCACGTTTATAATAAACGTCGTTTATATGTCACCACTGCTTACTATGCTATTATTCTTTATTCTTGCATATTTAATATAGGTCACGTGGTAATACCACTTTTTTTTTTTTTTTTAGAAATAAGTATTCAGATTTTCTTAATTTTTTTTTTATAGTAAACTCCTTTTTTCAGAACACAATTTCCGTATTTCCTCTTCTCTGTCATATCGTTCTTGTTCGTTATGTCGCTAATTGATGTAGTCATGTCTCCTCTGTAAGAACAGAATTTTAAAGTCAGTCATCTGCATTATTTATAATTTCGGAACAAAAATATTCGCCAATTATTTTTATTACAACCATATATTTATATTAATTGTTTTATTTCTAGATATTTTTTTTTTACGATAGACATTCTTACCAAACTATTAATTCGCACCTGTTAAATTATCGAGAGGAACTAAAATTTGTATGCATGTATGTATGCGTGTATATAAATCGCGACCAAAATCCATTAGTATTAAATTTATAAGTACACATATACATAAGTATATATATATATATATATATATATGTTTGTGTATATTTGTGTGTGGGTATATAAATCGCGAGCAAAATGAATTATTATTAAATTATTAATATTTATATATATATATATATATATATATATATATATATACACATAATACATACCATAAAAAGTTACATATAGATATATAAAATATGGAATAAACACTTATATGTTCTTATTATATGAAATTGAGGCAGCGATATTAAACAAAAGGCAATTAGATCGATTAGAATCTGTTGAGATGTGGCTACATAGAAGGACGTTGAAAGTAGCGTGGACAGAGAAGATATCAAATAGGAAAGTCCGAGAGAGTTTGTGAAAAGTGTAGAAGGATAATGAAATCAATCATTCAAAGGAAACCAAAGTACTTCGGCCGTGTTATTCGAGGAGATAAATATAAACTACTGCAACTAATAATCCGAGGACATGTAGGTTGGAAAACAATTCGAGGAAGACGGAAAACACTATGGTTTAATATCGAAGAATGGACCAACGTATACGATTAATAAAAAGAACTCATGCAAGGAGCCGGAGAAAGGAAGTTTTGATCGCCAATACTCTTCGTAGAACGAGACATAAGAAGAAGTATACATACACAATAAACAAAAATAAAAAGTTATACACATATAATAAAGGAACAAAAAGTTTTGTATACATATATATGTGTGTGTGTGTATATGTACGAACACACAAAAAATAAGATTTCAATTTAATTTTAAAACTCATTTTGAAAAATAGAACTTTCTTATACGTACGCGAAGCTGGTATAACCGACATCTGTCGGAACTTTCGGACAGTTTTCCCGGGATACGAAGAAAAAGAAACGCGTCTTAAATCGGTCGAGTTGAAAGTTATAAAAAGAAAAGGTCGTTAAAAATGGAGGAGTTTCTTCGAGAAAGATTTTCGGTATTTCTTTAAAAAGGGCCAAACCGGCTGAGAAATTTTACCAGTTACGGCTGTTCTCGCTAGATGGCGCGTAAAATGTAAAGAGTTTTCCGGTAAAAATTTTCCCAGAAGAAAAAGGAGATAAGAAGAAGCGATAAAAGAGTTTTCTTCTTTTTCCTCTCGTTCTTAGTAGCGTAAAAGAAACGCCGGTTTACCGACGTTCGTTTTTCCGTTTTCTTAAATCCCCCTCATCTACGCGCCTCCTACCCTATCGTTAACGGTATAGCGGGCATCTCGAGGAGGAAAAGTATAAGAAGAAAGTGGGTATAAAAAGGCTTTCGTCTACACTACCCTGTTTTATAGCGACGCGCGCGGACTTTTAAAGACGAATAGGATTAAGGTGGTTAAGGTGGAGGATTGCCGGTCTAAGTTACCACTTGTTGACGGAGGCTAGACGCGATTCGCGAACGTATTAACCTTTAACCCAATTTTATATTTCTCAAGTTCGAAAATATTCGGGGTTCTTTCGAATTTTTTCTTTTTTCTATTCCGATGTTTTTGGCGAAGTATATAATGAAAAAAAACAAAAGCCGGACATTGATTGATAATCGCAATAATAGAACCAGCTGATTAAACGGAAATCACCTCTATAGTAGAAAAGACGACAAATTCAGACCCTCTTCGGACGTTCAAAAACAAAATTCGGGGCAACTCGTTTATTAATTATCGATGTCTTTATTAATTCTTTTAGTCAGGATGTCCGCTATAGGTGAAATTTTAACACTAGCTAAATTTTTTATTTTCCGATTGACGCGAAATGTCTCACTTTTCAAAAATAACTTGTATAAATACGTCGAAATTTATCACGCAGTTCGCCTAAGAAGCAGTATTGTATAATGAAACACAACAATTTGTCATTTTGTGTTGAAATTGGATGATATACAACTCTCAAAAAATTCTTGAAATTTGTGCTGGGAAATAATTTTTTTATTCCGGAATAATAATTAAAGATTCCCTTTAAACGAGATCTATTATCGAAAACTCTCGTCATTAAAATCATATTTTTATACGTAACATTTGTGACGTATGTGTGTATGTGTATTATGTACACGTATACATTTTGTAAAGATGACGTATTTAATTGTAATAGATAATTTTTGCGCACGATTCTTTGGAAACTCTCATCTTTTCTTTAATGCCACTCGAGATTTATACATTATCTAATTTTATATAAACGATAATTATCTGATTTATACTGTAACGAAATCGTATTAAGATGAAGAAGCTTACAGAGAAACAGTTATTTATCATAGCTTCGAGCGAAATATTTTAATCCTTAATCTATTTCTATAAAAACATGATTAACACGGTTGTTAACACGGTGATTTTCTATATTGATTACAATATATAGGTGTCGTCGGGAGTATGATCTTCGTTTACCGAGTCTGTAATCTCGACCATGTTTTTTTTTTGTAGTGCTCTACTGTGGCGCCGTTGCGTTCGGAGCTTTGTCTTGCTACGTTCTTCGGGTATTACGTATAATGTATCGTCCCTTCGCGGTCTAGATAATCTACAATTATTTCGCCATCTAGATAATCTACAATTATTTCGCCATCTAGATAATCTACAATCATTTCCCCATATAGCGACGTTTCTAGAAAAGTCAGCGTCCTTGATTAAGATGTAGATAGTCCCCACAGTATCACGTGGGGTAACACCCCCAATAATAATTTTAAAAAAATACTCTCTCTATGCGAGTAAGAAGAACATGTCTTAATTACAAATACACGGACATATTATTGATCTGATTTTTGTCGAACATTCCTTTTGACAAAAACATTACCTACAAATTCTAGAATCAATGTAATCCACCGATATAAATGATTCAGATTTTTTTCCTATTAAAATATGAACATTTTAATTCTTATTCCGTCGGATTATTGTTCCGCTTAAAGCTGTATTCGTCGCTTTCGTATATTACGACTCTTCGGATATTTCAATGGTAACATCTTTAAGATTTAGCATCGTCTACCGGACAATATAAGCTACAAACAAATTTACTAAATCAATGAATGTTTATCCAGTAGACATGGGATTGTCTGTATTTCCTCCCCTTTCGCAAAGGAAAAATTTCTATTTGTACATCTGTCATTTACAGCATCTTTGATTAGCCGAGATTAAAATAGCATCATGTACGTCTATTAAGATAACATACTTTCTGTCACCTCATTTCACTCATAGAAGACAGGTTTAGAAAAAACTTTGCCAGGCTTCTGTTTATAGTCAAAATATTCTAATATCATTTTAAATAAGTATGCGCGACAATTACACATACATCTACCTAAACCAAAGTGTAGTGCGTGTATATTTATTAAAGAGAGAGAGAGAGCTACTGCTCGCATACTGAAAACGAAAAAGAAACACCAGTACATTTTGCTAAACCTTTTCTCGCTACGTTCGTAATATGTGCGTTAAGAAATAATCGTAACTTTACCCTTGGGAAAGCGAGTTGTTCCGTTTACATTAATTCATCTATGTCTTGTATGCATCTTTCTTGATGAGTGAAATTTGACATAATATTGAAGACTGACGTTAATACCGAATAATTTTTCCAAGTCTGTATGAGAAGTTATCGTCGCGAGGAAAATAAGTGATTTATTTTTAGTAAAACAATTTCTGTTTGAGAGATGCATTCATCTGCAAACGAAGCTGTTATCACATTATCATCAATCGAAAAATCGGCAGAATAGATTAAGTAAAGCGCCGCACCTAAGACACTTCCTCGAGGCACGCCAGGAGTTACAGGGTATCATAATATTGATTTAGAATTTTAACCTGGCGTGTAAGATCTTTAAAGTAGGACTTGAGGAGGAGCTAGTAATGATGCGGTATTATTTTATTCAGTTTATAGACTACATCTTATCGAAAGCTCTTTTGGCATCTAAGAACACACTCGTGCATGCTTGCTGAGTTTCAAGACCCTCTTGAATAATATCCACAGTTCGATGTACCTGTTCAATGGTCGTATGTGTTTTTCTGAATCCAATTCGAGGAAACACGCCTACAGGATAATAATTTTAAAAATCTGAACATACGTCTAAAGAGGTTAACAATAAATCTAACCATTTGTAATCATCCGCAAACTTATAATGATGAGCTTGAAGGTTAAATTTTATTTTTCTTACCTTCATATTGATTATTATCTGTAAATGTGTTCACGATTTAAAACATTATTATCGTTATTATTATTATTTATTTATCCTTTAAATGGAATACGACGATAATTTAAAATTAAATTGAATTATCATTAATATTATTATTTGAATTTATTATTGGAAGATGTTGTTATATCCGTCGGAATTATTTCAATTAAATAATTATTATCGATTATTCTTATAACATCGACACATGGGCGTTTTGAAACAAATCCTCACTATTTATGCATATGCCTACGCAAAAACAGAATAAATTTCCACAGAGATGCTAAGTTGAAAGAAATATCAGGAATATTTTAAAATTATCCGCTTATTTTATATTTCTATTAAAAATCGGGTAAAAATCGAATTTAATAAATAAATTATAACACTTACCACGCGCTAATTAGTCCCTTGTTACCTTCGTTTTGGGTCACGTTTAAAAAATTTAAAAATGTTGCGTATAACACAATTATCGACGACAAAAACGAACGCAGTTAACGACTACAATTCCGAAACATAATGGCCGTGATTATGTGCCTTGATTATTCATGAAACACAAACGATATAGTAGCCATTGTAAAATCCCACGATTCAACATTCGTCATCGGTTTCGGTATTACGATTTAAAAGTGGAGGGTAAAACAGAAGCGTACATATGCCAATACGTTAATACAAATACAATGTTCTTCGTTGTGGTAGAATTGAAATTACTACTTTACATTAGTAAATCATATATATATATATATATAGTTTAAAAAAAAAGTGAATCATAAATTCAGCGTGCAGAATCTCGTTAATCCGAACATTCGTTTAATCAAAAAAGGGCCTCCAGAAACGAAGGGAGAATATTTAAAAAATGAAACAAGGGTGCGGCTGTCCGAAACAAAAATGTTACTTTACACCCACGTATGCATATCACATACGCACATACTAGAGCGTTGTGTGTACATGTGTATCATGTGAAAAAATATACATATATGTATATATTCACATAATGTAAAAAAATAAATTAAGACTGTAACAGGTATCCTTTAATACAAGGTCCTAAGATTAATTGTCGATTGTGGAGTTACCTGTTATTTTGCCGTAGTAAACAAAAAGCCAAAAAAATAAAAAACCACGTTTGTATAAACGGTGATTACATAGGCTGTTCATGACGATCGAGATAATGTTCATCGACAACGCTTATTATTGATTTAGGAAAATAAATAAAACACGCAATTCGTTAAATACGACCGAATAAATCAAACGATCTCCCCGATCGGATAGCGGCAGATTTCTTACATTTATCGAAAGAATTCAATTAATTCTATACCGACGTAAATTCCGACGTTTGACAAAACAGTCACTTCGACTGTATGAAATAAATAGCAGGGACATTATAATATCCCACATCGAAAACGTGGATACATTTCGTTCTCTAGTCAACACATTTACCTTCTTCTTCATCAGCCATTATCAGTCCACTGCTGGACGAAGGCCTCACCCAACTTTTCCCAAACACCGCGATATTGAGCTTCATCCCGCAAATTTGACCCGAACTTTTGGATTTCATCTTCGTATCCTTGGTCGTCCTAAGACTCGTTTGCTCTCAGATTTCCACGATGTTGACGCACTTATCCAGCGGTTTTCCGCTCTAGCCACATGTCCGCACCATCACCATTTACTGTGTTTATAAAAAATAAATTGTTTATCATACGTACAAACTCAACTCTTAAAAATCATATTGAGTAACCGTGAGAAGCCTAAAAATCCGAGAAAATGAATTTTTACATTTGATATACGAACATTAAGAAACTATCGCGAAAACGACGGTCAAATAATCAACGGTCAATGAAAATCTTACCAATTATTCTACATTGATGTAAGTGATAATAGTAAAGCTGTATTTAAGCTAGTATGAAATGCTTCTAGAGTGCTATTCTAAGAGTTGATGAACAGCGTTTAGCTTCCTTATTACCGAACGTCGGCTAACATTTTGTCAATTTTTTTGGCTACCTGATTCATTCCGGAGCAGTTCAATTGTATTCCCGTTATTGAGCTAAGTTCTGCACCCGTGTTGTTCTTTCTTCCCCGCGATATTCCCTTGTTTAAGAAGATGTACTAGTGTATTTTACCGTTACGTGTGGGGCATCGTATGTCCAAAATATTTCAGTTTTCTATTTGACATCTTATTTCTTTACTTTTATTTAAACGACTTAATACTTCACAGTTTCGTATCTTATCGGTCTATTTTACTTGAAGAATTCTACGATGTAGCCACATTTCGAAAGTATCTGTTTTTTCCTCGTAAGCCATACAGCAGTATCAAGGGTAGATAACATTTTATCAGCCGTAGCTTCGGTTCTTACGTTTTTACTACGTACTATTGCCCTAAGCTTCAAAGATGCATTACAGACTTTCTCAAACCGGATTTTTATTTCTTGGCTCATATGCTGTTGTTCATTTATGTTTCTACCCAATTACTCCATATTTCCTATTTCACTTATTATCAGCAATTAATGTTTTCAGTTTTATTACCATGTACTCCGTTTTGGAACTATTTAGGTGCAATCCGTGTTCTCTGCGTGCTATTGTGAAAACATCCACGAATTCCTGTAATTCTTTTATACTATTCTATATTAAAATGATATCATCTGCATATCCGATATTATTTACTACTGTGTTCACGGCGACAGGATACAATCTTGTCTTACACCTTGGCATATCGCTACATATTCCGTATTCTGCTGTACAATTTTAATATTTGCCGACTGGTTCCGATATATTTTGTTTATGATTCGTAAATCTTTGTCGGTATATACATAAAGCTCTGGGATAAATAGCATGTATATGGAGTAGATAAAACACTTTGAGAAAGCAATCAGAATTTGTATTCAGGATACGTTTGACGATTGCTAAATAGAATAACCTCATCCAAAATTTGGAGAAAGGCAGCCCTACTGAAGATGCTGAGGACTCAATATCGTTTCCATATCATTTATAATATTTGAAAGAATTTTTCTAAATAGAATGGTATTAAGAACTTACTCTAAGCTCAACGTGCCTATCCAAATTACACGGACTTGCGGACATAATCAGTAATTAAGATGTTCCAGCGAAGAAGGGAAAATGGAAGATAATTCGTGATGAGTGTCATCCGTTACATTGTTATACAGAAATAGCTGAAAGCCGATTGAAATCTAGATGGAGCTTCCTTAGAACAGTGGACGAACTATCCGAACCACGTAAAAATACTCTAAATATGGAGAGCTGACGACAACCAGGCAGTAGAATCTTTTCCATTGGGCTGTCACCTGAATTATTAATCCTAGAGAACACTCGGTAGAACACGAAGTGGTACCGCGCGGATAAAACAAAATCTATTTAAATAGAAATGTCAACGTGGTGAAACGCTAAATAGGAACCATTTATTCAATTGCAAATTAATTGAAGCTTTTGATCCACCAGTGATTTCGGAGAAGTCACATTGAAATTTATAGATTACCGGACAAACGTTGATATATAACTCGATCGGATACGGACAGAAAAAAATGAATAAGAAGAGTCAAGTTTTGTTTCGTTTAGGCCTGTAATATCAACGACACTGTCAACAAACACAATTACTCAACTTCGGCTAACTTGACATACTTCGTTTTTTATAGACATAGCATTCCAAGACATGAAAGTGTTGGGAAAATTTTCTTTACACACAAAACTGGAAGATAATCTACATGATTCAAAAATTAATTTACCTAATATTTTTTTTAAACAATTTAATATTGAATCCAAGTCACTCGGACGTAGCAAAATAAGAATGATTAAAATCATTATCGCACGAATTTTAAATATTATACTACTATTATTAGTTATTACCATTATTATAAATGCTTTGAATATTTACATTATGATTGGAAACTCGTTTAATTTTTATTTTATTTTTTTTATTAATTACGGATTCTAAAATACGATTGAAAACCGCGCTTAGAAATAACAGCATTATCGAGATTACAATTTGTGCACTTTAATATATTATAATTTTTACAATCTCTACTGAAATGGTACCACTGCATTTTAAACATTTAACGTTTTCAAAACAATTGTTAGTTTCGTGACCGAATTTTCGACATTATAGCATTGTAAAATAAGATTAATATTTTTAATCCCATTTAAGCGAAAAAAAAAACGAAGTACCCTTAAGAATTTCTCTAATATCAGTTACTGCTAGAAAAATAACTGTACGTATGCAGTTTAACAGTGGTGTTATCCTAATTGTTTGGGTTTTTTTTTTTTACTAAAAATTTGTATGATTCACTCAATTTTTACTATCGTTAATATTTCAATTAAAAGAAATACGTTAATTAGCTTCCTACGCTTTGGTGTATAATATTACAGGTTTATCGTGTCTCGTTAGGTTTTAGTTTTTGGTTTCTTAATAATTATTTCTAATTAACATTTATATTTCGAGGTATTTATTTTATGCAACATTTGTTATTTCATTTATCAACAATTAAATAATCCGATGCGTATTTTCTTATAGTATCGAGAATATCTTAATTTTTTTGTTTAACCTATTTTTTATTTTCTTTAATTAGACTGCTTACGCTATTTTAAAGAATTATTACGTATATGGTTCGATATCGCTTAGCATTCTTCTGAAGCCTACAAAGTGTCTACGATATTCTAAGATTTATTTACGATCCATCTTGTGTCAAAATTGTCCGGATTTCCATTCTACTACAATACATCTATTATATGAACATTTTATCTGTAACTCTAAATAAGAACCACGCTCTACGCGGAATAGAGTTCCACACGTATCAACTAAAGGAAACAAAACCATACACTTTTGTGATTCGCGGTTTACATCCTACTACACCTGTAGAGAATATTAAGCACGAAATCACTACTTACGGTCACACAGTCAGAAATATCACCAATATGATAATCTAAAAAAAACTGATGTTATATGCAGACGGAAGTATAAAAAATAAACGGACCTATCAAGTTACACCTTTATTTTCTGTTCAAATAGAACCACAAGAAAATAAAACAAATGTTTAATAACTAATCTACTCTACACAAAAATCAAAATAGAAGTTCCGCGAAAGAAGAAAGAACTTCCTCAGTGTTATAAGAGATGCCGACAATTAAATCACACTCAACATTATTGTTTGGTGTAAAATGTGGTGCTAATCACATAGAGACTGCAAGAAAACAAAAAATGGCAAAATGCGCCAACTGCGGAGAAAACCACACCGCTAATTGAAAAGGATGTCCAATGTATAAAGAAAAAATCTCTGGGGCAGTCAAGCCAAAAACTACAGCGGTACAACGAGTGCAACGAAAACCAATAACAACGATAGAAACGATGGTTTCAAAACAAACTACGGAACCAGCAAAAAGAAGCGAACAGCAACAACCAAATCAAAAACAATCTCCTCCTGAGGAAAAAAGAAATACGTCTTGAAGATATCATGAAATATCTGCAGAAGATGGATAGTATCCAGGCTAGAAAATAAACTAGCTACTAAGCCGAAGAAAAAGTAAAATGACTGACTCATCAATTCTCATTATAACTTGGAATGCTGATGGACTCGCAAGACGAGTATTAGAGCACTTCTTATATTATAAGAATATCGATGTAGCCCTAATCTCAGAATCTCAAATTAGGTTCCATTATAAGAATTAACAATTATACAGTATACCACACAACTCATCCAAATAGATATAGATGGCGCGGTTCAGCGGTAATTGGTTAAGAACAGTATTAAACATTTCCGGAATATAGAAATACGACAGGACAACATGCAAGTAACTGTCATAACTATTCAGCACTTGGCTTCCGCTTACTTGCCTCCAAGTAAAAGAGGACTTAAAATAACTGAAGAAGATTGCTTAAATTTATTCAACAACTTGGGTAACAAATTCATTATAGGGGGGCGATTTCAATGCCAAGCACACGGCCTGGGGTTCTAGAATAGACTATAAAAGAGGGAAAGCCTTCCTTAAAACTTGCAATACTACTAACAGTAAATATTTGTCAGCAGGAGAACCGACTTATTGGCCGACTGATAAAAATAAAATACCACACCTGCGGGATTTTTACATACAGGCATTTCACCAAATTACGTTGAAATAAAAAGTTATAACGATTTATCTTCTGACCACATCCCGGTACTACTCACCCTCAGTGGAAGGTAATACGGAAACAAAGACGATTAATAGCTAACAAACACACCAATTGGGACAGGTTCAGAAATGAGCTAGATCACCAAATCGATTTAAGACTAAAAACAATACAGGATATAAATACGCAGAGCCAACACTTTGTAGAAGTAATTCGTAAAGCTGTTAAAAATTCAACACCTGTTCCTATAAATAATATCGTAACATCAGGAAATTGTTATCCTATCGAAGTCAGGCAACTCATCAAAGAGAGGAGAAAAGCAAGACGCATTTGGCACAATTAATCCAATAGATAAAAATATAATCGCATTAGCAAGAAATTAAATAGGCTAATCTCAAAAATAAAGCAAAAGAGCGTAGCTGACTACTTGGAAGATTTGAGTCCAACTGCAGACAAGAACTACTCCTTATGGAAAGCAACCAGTCAATTTAAAAGACCAGTAACCAGAATTCTGCCTCTGAAAGACGAAACAGCAAACTGGACACGACGAGAAGAAGAAAAAGCTGAATTATTTACTAAACACCTGTCAATGATATTTCAGCCACACAACATTCAGTCACCGGTAAAATGTAATGATACACAATTACCTTATCAGTTAATAAAATACGAGACACCATTTGAAATCGCAAAAGAAATAGATCATATTAACCCAAAAAAATCACCAGGAATAGATTAAATATCTCCTACAAAACTGAAAGAATTATCCAAAAAAGGAATTGTGCTACTAGCGTACATTTTTAACGCTACACTTCGACTTGAACACTGGATGCTTTGAAACTGCGCAGATTATCATGCTTCTAAAACCAGGAAAACCTGCGGAAGAAGTAACATCTTATAATATCTTTATTACCGGCAATCTCTAAATTATATGAGAAACTGCTCCTTAAACGTCTTAAACCGTTTAAGGAATATACCGCATCACCAATTTGGATTCCGTAGTCAGCATTCCACTATCGACCAAGTACATCGAGTTACGTCAGTAATAGAAAAAGGGTTCGAAGAAAAAAAATATTGTACTGCGGTATTTCTCGACGTCGCGCGAGCATTCGACCGTGTTTGACATCGGGGCCTTATATATAAATTAAGTACCCGAATACTTGTCAATTGGTGTCGCCTTTAGAAGTCGTATTTATCAAACAGAAAATTTCGTGTATCTTATGAAGATGCGAAATGGTTTATCCGATACGTGCAGGTGTACCGCAAGGCTTAGAACCCATCCTGTACCTCCTTACCAACAACATCAAAAACTACGACTGCAATATTCGTTGATGATACAGCAATATTGTCAGTCAGCGAATCTCACGCTGAAGCAACGCGAAATCTTCAGAATGCTTTGAATTGTGTAGCAAAATGGACGAAGGCCCGGGAGATTAAGCTTAATGAGCAAAAATCTGTCATGTCACTTTTGCCTTGCGGAAACAAAATTTCCATCAAGCAGTTTATGTGAATAATCAAAAAATATCTAGCGCTGATACGGCAAAATACTTGGGACAACATCTAGATACCGAGCTAACTTGGATAGCTCACATCGATGCGATTAACAAATTAGAGGAAAAATACGCCAAATGTATTGGCTTATCGGACGACACTCTAAGATGAAGCGTAAAAACAAAGTACTCATCTACCAAACCATCATACGACCCATTTGGACGTATGGAATCCAATTATCGAACAGAAGAATTATACAAACGAACAAGATTCTTCGCGTGATAACCAACGTTAGATGGTTTCAACGGAATGAATTATTGCATAATGACCTTATGATTTTGGTCAATTAAGTTATTGCTGACTATGCTCACCGACATGAACGCAGACTCCAGAAACATCCGAATCCGGAAGTATCCGTTCTCATCAAAACCGACGAAAAACGCCTTAAACGTCTCAAACCAAAGGACCTAGTCCTTTTGTAAAAGATTTATTAAATGTGTACTTGCAAGCGTGTGTGTGTGTGCACGTGCAGCGCATGAACTTACGTATATACCTGTGTGTTATATATAGGTGTGAGTATGTCTGTTGTAAATATACAGGTATATTCATAAATAACAGTGTTTAGCTATTGAGCTATCTCTGTAACATGTTAATAATGTCAGTTTTAATCATAATTATTACTTATTTAGAATATATTCTAAGATTGTAATATATATAGTTCTATAAACTATTTAAACAAAAAATCTGAGATTAAATTTTCGCACGAGGAACTTTCGAACGGCGCTTGAAGGTATTCAGATAAACAAATCAAGAATATTCAACCTTCAATTCCAGTACTTCACCGGCTCTTCAATATTCCCGGCAACATAGAAAACAGGATTTCGTTTTTTTCTTAACGTCAACAAATTTCTGTCACTCTCCCAACTAATTTTAGATGCTTGCTTAGCTCACAGAACAATAGCGTGTACATAATCGTATTCAATTACATATCAGCCTGTTGTATAAAAGCATATCATTCGTTCCTTATAGTCCTGGATGGAATCATTAATGCCTATAATGTGTATATATATGCATTTATATTTCCTTTTTTTCCCTACATAATCCGTTTAATTACATTATTCATTCATTTATTACTCGTTCGGTTATTTTAGCACAACCTCATCTCATAATGATCTGTCTTCTCGACAAAGTTTCGGTATTTCTTCTTCGTCGTGTCAGTCGTAAAACGCGATCGTATTTTCTCGAGTCGATAAGCAAAGACGCTTTTCGACTATCATCATTTTTTTACCGTCACGCTGGACAATATCTGAGTCGCGTTTAGTATTCGTCTGCAGTCGGCGTCATTGCGTGACCCCGTTTTTCCAGAGCAGATATTTCTCCTACTAATTTAGATACGGGCGTTTTTTCGTCGTGTTTTTAACTTAAAAAAAAAAAGACGTATCCATTATTTACTTCGAAGAAAATAAAAACCGGCGAAGAATGTTCGCCGCAGTAAAAGTAAATTTATTTCTCTCTAAAATTTACTACTACGTCACACGGTTTTTTAGGTATCCGGCGGCTGATCCGTTAGAAGCGAAATTCTCGAGCCGGCTATTATACGAATTTCTAATAAGAATGCGCATCACCGACGGCGACCGAATCGCGATCGGTAAATATACGACTCCCAAAGGCGTACTTAAGACGGAAGCCATAATTGAATGTTACCGCTAATTTCCCTTAAGCCCGCGTTGCTTTCAAATTTGACTGTTGCCGCTCTGCTGTTGTTTCGTAAACTTAAAGTTCGCTAGATTTCCACTTCCGACGAGATTATTTTAAGAGGGAGAGTGCGAAATTTAATTTCTAAACGTCGTCGCGAGTGTTATTTTCTCTTTTATAAAATCGACTAAGAAGCTGCGAAGCAGAACTCTGCCGTTATTTCCGTAACGAAATTTACACTACCGTCCGATCTTAAATCGACTTTCACGTTGCGAACGAAAACCTAACTTTAATAGTAATAAATAATAATAATCCATATAATAATAATAACGATTAATAATGGTAATAATCATAAAGTAATGAAAATAGTAGGAATAGTAGCGGTAATGATAATAAACAAACCGCGCGCGCGCCATATACAACTATTACAAAGTTAAGCGAGAAAGCGTGTCTACGAGGGAATTTATAAATAAGAGAAATTGAATATAATTTTCTTCGGATAAATTTACGCGTAAAACATCATCCCCCCTAAAGTCTAAAGTCGTTAAACCGAGCATGCAAAGTTCGTGCGAGCGTGTATATCAGTTCGTACGGTAATATTCGCTAAAACGAATAACATAATTTTCGGTTAACAAACGAAGTGGAAATATAAATAAGACGATAATAGGGCGCTTTGATATGAATATTCAAAAGAGGAATGAAAATAATTAAACTTATGAATTCTCGGTACTAAAATCGGCCATTCGTGAAAGGTTATTCAAATATTATATATATACATATATATTTATATGTGGTGTGTGTGTGTGTGTGAAAAATCGGCGTTACAAACGGTTATTTTGAGAAGCAACAAAATGGTAAACAACTTCTTGTTAAGAAAGTTCAGTTTTTAATTAATATTAAAAGCAAGCACCGTGTATGTACATCTAAGAAACATCATTGCGGTTCGCTTACATTATTACGGACGTGTAAGCGAAATCTCACTACGTATGACTAGTCACGTATATAATTCGCTTAAACCAATTTTAATTTTTTCCTTCCGGCACATAATCAAAAAAAATTACTCGTGTCGGATTTTTAGAGCGTACGATACGATCAAAAAATAAAAGATATATATACATATACGTGTGTGTGTGTGTGTGTGTGCGTATGTGAAAAATCGTTGTTACAAACGTTTATTTTTTGAAGCAACAAAATGGTAAATTAAGAAAGTTCAATTTTTAATTAATATTAAAAGCGGGCTATGTACATCTTAGAAACATCAACTCCTCAGTGCACCGTGTTTAGCGTCATACTTTTGGTCTCCCATACCCTCATTAACTGTCACTCCTCACTTCCACTTCGAAGATGAATATTCCTCTCTAACTAACCTAATCGTGTTCCTATGACTCGTCTCTACTACTTGATTTAACTTGCTCTCTCTCTCAGTCACTCTCTCTCTCTCGTGCTTCCAGCCTTACTTGCTGCAACCACGGCAAATTAATTTAGATGAATAATCATATATCGCTTATTGTATCGAAATATAAAATTTTCGTTATATTCAAATTTTTTTGCTGAATTAAACACACGTTCGAATAAAATAGGACTAAGAATTTCATAAGATCACAATAATGACAAATACTCAGAAGATGCGTGCGAATTTAAATAATTAATGCAGTAGTGTAGCAGTAGTAATAGTAGAAGAAGAATAAACAGTCAACCGGTACGTCTATCTCGGACTGAAAATTACAACCGACGCAAGAAAAAGATGATGTAGACAGAAGTAGATCGCGGGATATCCATTATTAGCATGAATAGTTTAGGAAAAACTAACTTCCGATATGTTCAAAGTAGACGATATATAATCAGTGTATTCTAGCGAGTTTTACATATAGCTTGCAAACGTAGACTTTGACCAAAACGAATAAGAGAGTTAGTACAAACAGCGAAAGAGAGATTAATATCAAAGACGGTCCGATCGGAATCGAAACATTCGGACACGGAATAAGATCGTGTAACGTAGTGGAGTAGATGGCTAAGTTGAAGTGGAACTTATGAGCACGACATGCAACCAGAGGGAAGAAGAATAGATCAACAAAACGGATGTAGAAGAAACTTCGGTAGACCGCTGACTCGTTGGTAAGACTGTAACTGGGGAGAAACGCGGAAGAACTAGATTCAGAAAGCTCAGAATCGGGACGAATGAAAGATTACGTCCAGCAATGAACAGATAAGGAGAAAATATACTCGATATTTGCTTATTTAGTCGATTGTAACGACGCGAGGAAAATTCGTTTCGATGGAAAACGTCGACGTAACATAAAATGATTTTCCGTTTAATCCGAGTAAGAACTCATTCGCTACTTTGTCACTAGTGCCATTTGATAAGTCAGCAAAAGTGAACAACGTTAATTATGAAACAAAATGCATTGCTCGGTCGTCCATTTTGATTACCGTGCCTCTATAGCGCTGTATATTATTAATTTAATAAAAATAATTATATATATATATATATATATAATCTCATTTTAGATAAGTGTATATATCTCGGATTACTTGATGAATGCAGTGAAGAAGTTAAAAGGTGTACTGCAATTTTCAAACACAGCAATGTCAATGTTTAACAAAATTTTGGAAGAGCCACAATATTAATATTCGTACAAAAGTTCTTCTAATTAATACATTATTAATGTCGATACTTCTATATGCATATGCTAACGCAGAAGAGAAATTACATAAAAAGTATAGACGCTTTTGAAATATATTGCAGGAGAAAAATGTTGAGAATACCGTGGATTGCTAAGAGATCCAATAATTCAATACTTACGATACGATTGAAGGATACAGTTTTCAGTAAAGAATTGTTACATATGTTGGTCACATCTTCAGATGAATTGTGGCCTAGGAAAACTGATTTTACAAGGTAAATTGGAAGGCGTCAGCGGAATGGCTTTATTGAGATATATCGATCGAATAAAATAGTCGGTCGGGAAGCCGTTGCATCATTGTCTGCGGATAACGATGAATTCCGTAAAATGGTTTTGCAGATTGTTTTTCATAATATTCACAACGCTTGGATCGAGTACTTGAATAAGAAGAAAAAGAATCGTTTCATCTATAGTCGTCACTCTAAGTAAGATATCATGATTAACATTTAATTCGAAAAATTTTGCACCATTTTTCGCCATTCTTCGATTGACGTGTACACGCATTCCGAAATGGCAATCTATGCGTGCAATATCTGTCTATCTCAAAGGGGTAGGTTCGGTGGTCATTTTTCACTAATTATACGCATGACCATTGTGCATTCCATTGCTTCCTGTTTTCCTATTATGAGCTGAAGAAAATTCTAGCACTCTCATTGTGTTGACAATCTTTGCGTGACACCGATTTCTTGTCACACCGATTCATTTGTACGTTTCGCTATCCACGAAATTATAAAGAGTGGTCTTCAAGACCATATTTCAAAATCGACCACGCTTCTTCTGTCGATATTTTTTAATATCCACGGGTCCTCTGCATATAATGCAATAGACAACACAAGCGTTTGGACTAGCTTAATTTTAACATTTTTATCGTGTCGGTTCGGGAAATTTCGATTCTGCATCTTATTTCACCTTCGGAGCTCTCTGTATTCTCTAGAAATGATCCTAAGTATGTATAAAACTTTCCATAGTTTTGTAGCCGGTTAGTACCTTTCCATGTGCCGGTATTATATATCGTCGGTCGTTTATCACTTGTGTTCCATTTTTAGTTATATTTAATTCGTATTGCATACAAACCTTCTCCAACCTATTCCAATATATTAACGTTGATATATATATATATATATATAAAATTCAAGTAAGCAAGTATATTAATTTCTTCATAGTGATGCCTTCTTCATTACAACGTATATATATAGACACCATATACATACATATATATATATATAAAATTCAAATAAGCAAATATATTCATTTGGGCATAGTGATGTCATCTTCATTACATCGTATATCCTTCCGATGCACGGGTTGGGTCTGACAAATCATTGCTATTTATTATTTTCAAATTATTTCCCATAAATATAAATTTGAGAGGTGAATTCTCACATACCTTCCGCATAATGTCATTGACAAATAGCGATGATATCAGCAAGCAGTTATAGTCATGTGTGTGTGTGTTGTAGTAATAAATATTTATACAGACCCAACCTGTGCATTCCTGTTAGTTTATAGGTTTATTTTAGACCCAACCCGTGCATTCCTGTTACTTTTATGTTACTAGTTAAAAGTATCATCTATTAATTCATGTGTTGTATACATCGCCAATCAACAAACAGAACAAATTAACCGCAGATTATTTATGAAACACTGGTCATGGACAATATGAAAAGACGAGCTCTAGATCAACATATACCACGAGCAATAAGACAAAGTGCAATTCGCTTATCAGGTACAGTACAAAGTAAAACACCTCCGCCAAATGGAAAGAGAGGTCGCTGCAAATATTGTAAAGACCGTAAAACTAAATATTACTGTAAACATTGTAATAATTGGCTTTGTATAGAGCATATTATAAATTTGTGTGAAGAATGTGTGGAAAAAATAACGGCTAAAATTTTGTGTTTCTGTTAAGTGGTTACTAAAGTAAAGTTTAACATTTTAATGCTTTTTGGTTCATAATAAACGTACCTTATAAAAAACGAATGGTTTTATTTAAATTTGGTAATATTATATATTTTTTTGGGTAGTATTTTGTGACATATATAAATTTTGTTGTATGTATTTTTTTTTTACTAATAAAAATATTTCAAAAAGTGCATTGCGATTTTTTTGAAATCGATGAAAAAGAAAAAGCTTATGTAATTATTTTTCAAAAAAATTAAATCAAAAAATAATAATTTCACGAATAGAAATAAATATTTACAGTGCTGGCTCTAATAGACCCAACCCGTCTATTCATGAAACTTTACGGCACCCGTGTATCGGAAGGATATATATATATATAGACATTATATACATATATATATATATATCACCACATTACGATGTACTTATGTAAATTTATTACTGGTTATAGGGTAATTCCCCAACATTTTCAAAAACGCAGCTCTAATCTAATTGATTCTTAACAATTCTCATGTATAATTAGTTATTAAATATTTACTTTCCATTATTTGTAGTTGCGGTTTTCCTCACAACGTGTTATATCGTAATAAACCAGTTGATATTACAATAATTTTGTATTTAATATTGGCCTTAAAGATTAAATTAGTATTACTTCATTCTTGTCCAAAACAGGTTTCATCCTGTCGAACAAAATCAACTTCATTATGTATATATATATATGTATGTATATACAAACATCATCATTATTATCATAATGTTACTGAGTCTCGAAAAAATTGTTGCAGTCGGATATATTATATTGTCTTTTGCTGTATGAAGCAGCTGTAGCATTAATTGAATACTCGCATATTGTTTTATATCATCAATTCATTCAGTTTTTTTTAGCTACATACTTTTCTACTGGCAATCGTCCCTTGCAGTATAGGGCGGAGTAATTCGTAACGATTACCTCTTGCTTTAGCCAACCTTAACTTTCTGGCTACTATTTGTTTTTTGAGAATCTGTGTAGATTTTACCATTCCATTTTAATTTTTTATTTGACACTTTGATATTCTAGACAGTCACCTGTATAACCACATTTCTATGCACTGTTGTTTTATATTTATGAGAGCAATTCTTGTATATACATATATATATATATATATATAAAATTAATATGTATATGTGTACTCGGGCCTCGCGGAAATGACCCCAAAATTTTGGAAATTTCAATTTTTTCCGTCGCCTTTTTCTCAACACTTATCTAAGTGTACGTTAACAATTTCAGCTCGCTAGTCGATTATTATAAGCTGAGAAATTTGCTTGTTACCGCATGTGCGTGTCAGTAAATGTATCCAACGCAGTTTCTCGCGGAAATATTTTTTAAACTAAAAAATAATTATTTTAAGACAAAATTTCATTTAAAAAAGAGAAAAAAAACTTAAGGCTGGCAACTATCTTCTGACATTTGTCAAAACTGAAATCTTCGGTTATAACTTCAGGAATTTATGATATCAAATTCTACATTTTTAAAATAATTATAATTCTGTATGGTTAGTATGCGATTCGTATCTAAATATAAATTGTCCACAAAACGATTTTATATATGAATATATATATTTTTTCAACTCAAAAATTTGTAGCAAACATGCTAATATGTAAAAGAGCTTCCCATATTCAAGGCTTATAATTTAATTTACCCTTAGGAGATCTCATTCGTTGAATGTCAATTCCGTATCGCTTTTGTTTCTTTACCTTCGTGTAATCCGTGCCTGCATAAGTAAATTTCGTCCTTCGGAATATTCCTCGTTTTTCAATAACTGCTGACTGTACACGTATTGAATGTTTTATCGGCCCGTTCAACTTTGTCGCTAATATAGTACTTCAAACGTTTCAAGCTTAAGTTATTCGTCTTTTTCAGTACGAGAAAACGGCATTTTTATGTTACCTGCGTAAGGAAAGGCAACAAGAGGAAGGAAAAGAATGGAGTATATAACATCGACCAGAGGAATTGGTAGCACTTGTAATAAATTCAGCTAGACACAGGATGTACGAGACGGGTAATGGTTCTTGATGTGCATGCTCCTGAAAAGAGATGCAACAAAATGATGATCGTGATATATATAGTTTCAAAATTTGAATTAAAAAAAATAAATATATAATTATCGTGATAATTTAAATAACAAGAGTAACTTAAAGCTACTGCAGAATCGAGGAGAATATTGACTAGAAGTATCGAACATGTGATTCGTAAACAAACGTAAAACAAAGTGGTAGACGCGGAATAAAACGAAGAAATGATATAAACAAATGATATACGCGTAGGTAACTTCGAATGCCGAATACGAAATAGAAATTTCCATCCATCCGACCTATCCATTTCTGCTTGTTCGTTTTTCCTAATAAGGCCTCCAGACAGCGCCACTATCGTTATTATTACTATTATTAGTACTATTGTTATTATGGTGTTGATGGTGGTGATGATGGTGATGATGGTGATGATGATTCGTTTCGTGATCGGCGACGATATCGCCATCGGCGGCGGTGCAAGATCGGTGATCGGTCGAATCTTCGTCTTGATGATGAGCTCTCGTATCGTTATCGACGTTAAGTTGACTTTGAAAATGATTAGCAGCAGCGCCGTTATAATGATGTTGATGATAAAATTGCGAATAAAGTATCGACGGCAGCATACTGCGATAATGTGTAGTACCAGTACCAGTAGTAGTAGTAGTAGTAGTAGTAGTAGTAGAAGAAGATGAAGAAGAAACAGAAGAGCAATTAGCGACGTTATGATGATGATGATAGTTTTGATGATATCCGGCGTTATTATAATAGGAAGAATGACAGTGATAATGACCGTTACGACTAGGAAATGCGACGGGATTCGTCTGACCGGATGGAAATAAAATATCGTCGCTGCCTTCGGGAGATTCGGCGTTCGAAGAATCCGATAAAGATCTGGAACTGCCGCTGAGACAATCGGACGACACGATGATATTAGCGTTGTTGTGATGTTGATTATGATCGTATTTAATCGTCAGCGGATTATGACCGACGTGAAAAGAATGATGATTAGCGGAATTTTGCAGATGCGTCGTAGTTGACATGAACGATTGATCTAAATCGATTCCGGTAGAAACGTCCGACAAAATTCCTGCAAATAATCGGTTATTATTATTTACTTTAGAACTATTACGATATTAGCACCCTCCCACTTTGGTAATCAAAACGAGGGGTAGAAAATCTCTAATAGAACTAAATGTACTCGCAAACTTCAAAACCAAATAAAAAATTAATTAAATAGAAATTAGTTAATAGTATGTTTTATTTAACTAGTAGAATATGTTTTATACGTATACGCGTTTTTGCGTTTCTTGTAGTATCCACTATATCGGAATGATGGATAATTATCAATTTTATTTGATACTTACGTCAATTAACTCGTCGATATATTAAAAACTTATCGATAGGCGATGATGTCTTTATTAAGTAGGCCTACCCCGTCACTAAATCTAATTGCTTACGTCAATCCACTATTGGATGTAAAAGCTTTCTTCCAATAATCCGGTCGTTAGACAAGTTCAGTTACGTCATCTCCCCACCTAGCACAGGCCCTACCGATATTTCTCTCGAAGTGCACCGCATGATTCGTTAGGTCCATTTATTGCCTATATTTCCTATCCACTATTAAAGATAATAAACATTACGAATTAACCAAATTAACAAGTATAAGGAAATGCAGACAACTAGCATAATTATATTCTCATTAAACGGCAAAATTGCGATTTCTGCTATTTATTGTCCTCCGAATCAAAAATTTTCAGAACAAAAATTAATTGAAGGTTTATAAATGCTAGAGGTAGCTTATTGCACAAACAGTGTTCCGATACACCGATTGAAATGAACCAGGACATTTGATTTATCCTAATTTCTACTGGAATTCTTTGGAGGAGCACTAATGGGTGTTGACCCCTCTCACGCTACTTCGCATTAACAATTGCTAGATTGCCTCTCGGCCAGTTGTAATTATGTTATTATAAAAAAAAAAATTATATAGTGACCTAATTTTAGTTTAATCTGATAAAGGTGTGTGTGTGTGTGAGTGTAATAAGTTTCTCAATGTTGTTGGTATAATTTTTTATTTTTTTTTAATTTGAATGTGTGCAAGTCGAACGTGTTTATGGATTTAACTGTATTTAGATTTTTTTTTATACGTTTTAGCTGCAATGTGTATGACTTCATTTCCTGTAATTCCTGAGTGCGCCAGAGTCCATATAAACGTCAGCTGGTTGTTTGCTGAAGTTAATTTATGGATAATATATTTTAGATTGGTTAGTGTCGGTGTTTGTAGTTTGAATTTTGTGCTGCATATGTTATAATGCGCTAAATGAGTCCGTGCATATTTGACAGTTCTTTGTGTATTTTAAGGCTTTGTATATTGCTATAATTTCGTCTGTGTAAACGGAAATTTCTGTAGGAAGATCAAACATATAAGGTTCGTTATTTACCAGGCAAGCGGATGTAGTTTTATTTGTAAATTTTGATGCACCGGTATGTAGATTTGTACATGTTCAGGGTGGTTTTTCTTTGGTAATATCGCAGAATTTATGTTTTAAAAATTCCGGAGAGATTAAGTTTTTTCTCTACTTAATTAATTCGGTATTTATTGTAATTGAAAATGTTGTCCAAGGTGGCGGTTTTGGGAAAATTGTTTTAAGTTTTTGTAATGTATATTGAAGTGTTCCCAGTAGATTATTTGTACGTTCTGGCAGAGGTTTGGATGATTTCGACTTGTGTTTAAACAGACCGTGAGATTTGTTTTTAAAATGTTACAGACCGTGTTAAGTGGACGAGAAAGTAATCTAGTGTAATATGTGAGCAATAACATTTGTCTTCCATAATTGTAATATGTTTGCTTCCGCATAGCTGTACTAGAACTTACAGGAAAGGCTTCTAGGACTATTTTAAGGGCTGCATTTTTAATTGTATTGAAGTTTTTTTTATATGATATGGGAGGCACTATCGTATAGTATGCTGTCATAATTTAATCTGCTTAATATATACGGTTTATATAATTTTATTAGAGTTTCTCTATCCGATCTCCAAGATGAATGATTGAGCATGTTCAACACATTTTGTTTTTGATTGCAGTTTACTTTTAGTTTACGTATATGTTCTTCTAGAGTCAATCCTAGTGTTTATTATTTCCCTCGAACCTATTTGTGGCTGAGCGGTTACGTTTTGTGCTGAATGAGATATGTTTTGTTTTGGATGGAGAGAACGAAAAACCTTGCGATATGGTCCATCGACTGAGATCATTTATGGTGTTTTGAAGTAAAGATTCTATAAATTTTAGCTCACGGTGTGACTAATATATTGAGAGATCATTAGATACAATATTTAACAGGAAAAGATATATATTGTTGAATATTTTTCATGGCTATTACGAATAATATAGGACTAATTTGAATTTTTATATCTGATATATAATTGTTCAGTTTGATGAGAAATTTTCGATTACTTAAACAATTTTTAATAAATATAATTAAATTCCTCTTAAATCCCCATCGGTTCAAAGCTAATTTCGTGCTTCCATAATTTATCGAAGTCTTTTTCTAAATCAAAACTGACTACAGTTGTAATTTTATTATGAAATAAATTTTCTCGAATTTCAGAGGTTAGCTTAATCAGTAGATTTTGTCTACTTGTTTGTTTCCTGAAACCGAATTGTAAAGGATCTAATAATTTTTGATTTTCTAACTACTAAATTAGCCTATTATTAATAATGCTAGCAGTTTGCGGAGAGTATTTATAAGGGAGGTGGGTTTAGCTGGATGTAAAACATTTTTATTTAGTTTAAGCGCTGGTATTAAATAGGACACTCTTCACATTTAATTTTCAGTTTGAAGACTCTATAACGTATGTAAATAATTGCAGTCCTATTATCCGCTCGGCACACTATCATCTTCGCTTACCGGAAGAAGCGTTAAACGTAATATCTTGACCATTTAGTTGAGTCTGAAGTTCGACACCGTTGCCGACATGATGCGAATGATGTTGACTATGCGAAGACGGAAATCCGGATGTCAAAACAGCCGCATTAGTAGCAGCCGAAATACCGGAAGCCGCGACAGCGGGACATCCGCCGCTAAAAGAACCGTGCCAAGAAGAGTAACCCGTCGGTGTGCTATAGCCCCAATGATGATTGCCGTTGTTGAAACTTAATTGAGGCATACCTGTCGAAGAAATCATTATATATATATATATATATATATATATATATATATATATATATATATATATATATATAAATAATATTCTAACATCGGTTTACTAATTTTATAAAGGAATGAAATGACATATTTTAAAGATCAACTCATTTATTGTTTTCGAATTCGGAATAAAATCAAAAAATAATGCGATTGCAGTCGACGTTTAAATTAACAATAAAATATTAATAAAATGAAACAAAAATTGCCGTTACACGTAAATAAATGTGAAAATTTAAAGGTAATATAAAATTATTGAAAAAAAAAAATTGCCGTTACACGTAAATAAATGTGAAAATTTAAAGGTAATACAAAATTATTGAAAAAAATGTTTGTATGAAGAACGATTTAAAGAAACGAATTAGAAAAATTAACCATCGTTGTAAACGACGGCTACTAAATGATGTTAAATTTTGACGACTATAGTTAACATTCCGGCTATTATTAAGGCTTAATTCGTTTATTTTAACCTTTTCAGTCACAATGTCCACTATATGGGACATGAAATTTTAATGTCAACAAAAATGTTTATACGTGAAATATCTCAATTTTAAAAATATTTATATTGAAAATTATCTAAGGTTCACGCGGGAATCAATATTCTATAATAAACATATGAAATTTATAATTTAACGTTATGATTTTTTTTTTTAATGGGGGTGCTTTTACAGCTTACCCAACGTGATACTGTGGGGACAATATAGATATTAATCAAGGATGCTGACTTCTCTAGAAATGTCGCTGCTATATGGGGGAATAATTGTAGATTATCCAGATGGAGAAGGGACGATACATTATACGGAAGTGTAATACTCGAAGAACGTAGCAAGACAAAGTAAAGCTCCGTACGCAACGGCGCCACAGCAGAGCATTAAAAAAAAAACATGTTCGGGATTGCAGACTACCTGTTCAGAATGGAGGTGACAGAAGGGACTTTCTCTAAGCTGCATTCGGAAAAGACGGTCAGGCAACAAATAGTGTCGTAACCTACCGATTAGTGTTGGCTAAAGAATGAATGACTGGATTCACTGAATCAATTCCTTATGATCATAGAATGAATTAATTCTTTTTTAAAAAGACTCATTGATTCATCGAGTCTTTTCATCTCAAGGAATCATCTAGTGAATTATATTTTGTACGATGATTACAGGTTCGTAACTGAAAAGAATTATGAAGGCGATTCAAAAAGGAATTGTCTAATAAACTGTGGTTTTTCTAATGAATGACTATGTCACAATGGATTCTAATTCTAAAAAGAATTATAAGTAGGATTCAAATAATTATAGATTAAAAAAACTATTAGACAATAAATATTTATTGTCTAGGTATTTAAGACATCGTAACATATTATATACCTGACAAAGATAATTAATAAACTGAAGTTTATACATGAATCAAATTGAAATTATGAACATTTGTGTTATATAAATTATTAAATGCACAAATCTATTCTTTTTTAATCTAATAAAAACTTGGTTTCCATAACATTACTCTGGCATGAGCTGTTTTTAAAGTTATTATATAAAATATGAATCTTTTAATATTTATTGAAATATTTCTGTCTGTGTTTATGTTTTGAGCAAATAGAAATAATTAATACAATTTGAATCGTCAATTCATGACATATAAATAAGATACGAGTTTGCTTGTATTTTAATTTTTCTTTACTTTTGACTCGTGAACGATGAATATGTTTTGTTTATAAGATTTTTTATATTCGCTATCAATTAATTATGTACATGGCCGGTGATGTATATGATGTTGATTTAGATATCCATAAATTTGAACAGACATGTTTATCAAATGAATTATTGAAACTTACTGTATACTTTTAAAATCAAATATGAAATAAATATACAAAGTTTCTTTTATTATAATGAAATTTAAATTATATACTATAAGAAAAACTGTTTATTATTTTTAAACATATGAACATATTATATTTTAACACATAATTTCTAATATAAATAATTATATATATTATGTTACGTAATACAAATTATATTTAATCAAAATCACTTTTATGTATTAAATATTCACATACGTAGAAATTTTTCACATACTGATCTAATTCATAGAATGAATTTATAATTTTGAAAGGACTGAGACTTAAAGAATCAAAGAATCAATTCAGTGATTCAATTCACTCTGAAAGAATGAATTAGATGAATTAATTCACCCAACTGACTCAAATTTTCCAACACTACTACCGATGAGTACAATTTATGACTAATCTTCTTAAAGAAATAGAACCACCGGAGTTTGGGGATAGACGGCTGGAGCTGATAGTAATGATTGTGTAATGCTTTCAGTGTACATTAGCTACAAATTGACCCCAGCTGAATAGTTACGATTTTATAAAGTACGATTGAAAGAGTTAATTTACCCGTTAGTTCGCGCAAGTTATCGCGAGATATCGTACTAAATTTCGATTTGTAAATGTTTATTTAATTTTAATTTCTTTATTATTACTTTTCGGTATTATTATTAGAAATTGTATTATATGATTTAAAAATTTATTCTCTTTATTTGACGTTGTAATATTATTATATCCGCTGGGTATTGTTTTCATTACTTTTGTACATAATGGTAAATCGAATAAATCGAATTATTATTACTATTAATATCATTATTGTTATTATTACTACTAGTATTTTTATTCAGCTGCTACGAAGACAAATCTTGGGCAATACAATTTGCGTGTCAGTTATATATAGAGAGAGACAGACAGAGATTGAGGAGATAATGGCGAGTGGTAAACGAAAAAAAGATTACTTTATCCGCCGTAAAATTCTACGAAAAGTATGTTTCGTGTTCGGACTATTACTACGAGGACATCTGGCGATAGTTTGGTGAAAAATTAAATATAGATCTATAGGAGGTTTTTTCCTATCTATATATACATATATATTCGTTTATAAATGTCTTTGGTCATTCGGATACAGCAGGAAGTGAACCATAAACTTTATCCGGTTTTACCGCGAAGACGACAACCTCTTACGAGGAATGTAACGCTTTTTTCGAAGAAAGAAATAGAACGAACGATGAAACTAAGAAGTAAGAAAAATTCGAATTCGGATGGCACGAGTCTAGTGTGGCATACTTAAACATTTATCGAGGGATGAAGGTAACTAAAAGAATTTATCTTATTTAACGGTGTTTAGTAGACCGAAATATACATTCGCAATTATGCCGTCGGAATTGAAAAGAGATTATTTATTTAAAAAAAGAATCCGGAAAAATAATTCCAAATAAATTACCTACGGTTATTCAGCCAATCACGTATGTGTGTGTGTGTGTAACTACTTAAAATCTTTAAAAGTATTTCATCTTTATCCTGCGTCGTAGGATGATATCGTTATTTAATTCTAAAATAGACTGTCGAAAAAAATACTTTAATCGACATCGTTTTAAAATATAGACTGACCGGACGGTTTTGATGTGTTTTTGATTTTTGAACGAACTTTTACTTAAAAATAGGAAAAAGACAGATTAGCTTACAATCATTTGTGGAATGGAACACAATATCGTTCAGATGATCGCCATTTTCAATTCATTCAGTCTTTTTACAAAGTTTTCGGACACAAATTTTCGAAATTTCTTCGGAAATCCCAGTTTTCAGGTGTTTCAGATCTCGTGGACGTGTTTCGTAAAAGCGGCTCTTATAGTTTTGCCCACAAAAAAAAAAAAAAAAAAATTGCCTAACTATGAATTCTATTCTAAAATATCTTTGCACTGGCGTGATCGATTCACGCCGAAAATAATGTTCCACGCAAAACCCTTCTCATTATAGGATGTCATAGAGCTGGAGAAAAAAGAATCTCTCGTTGTGTATACAAAACGTGGAGCACGCGGTTTGCGTTATAGCAGTGCTGCGCTTTTCAAAAAACAAAATAATTTCGCTCAATAACACGGTACGGAATGAAAACATTTGAAAACGTTCAAAAACCGTCAATGATGAAAAATATTGGACAATTCCAGAGAGTGGCTATGTCAACTATATACGGTAGACGAAATTTTAATAACATTTATTATTTTCCGGCGGACGAGAATTATTTCAATTTTAAAACTATTTATATGTAAATACATTTGAAAGTATTTAAACAGTTTACCGTTAAGAAGCTATGTACCTGTGTATAGAATTTATAATTTTGCATCGCGATATAGTTCGAATTGAGAAATTATCGCATTTTACGGACAAGACGCAAACAAATTTTAATAGAGTAAAACTTTTTTTCTTTTAAAAAAAACGTATCTTAATAATTAATTTTAAACTGGAACGTTTGTAACGTGAGAAAATACTAAAATCAGTTATTATAAGCGTAAAACATTTACATTATTTAATCGCATAAATGAGATTATTATTGACACTTTATGAACTTACTTTGACAATTTCCTACCGATGACATTTTGAACGCTAACGGATCGGTTGTACGTTGAAACGAATCTAGCGGATTTGTAAAATGCCCGGTCAAAAATGGTCGTTGACCGAACGCGAACGCGTGAAACTGTTGCTGTTGCCCTGAAAAAAATCGCGCGAAACCAAAAAAAAAAATGTAAATTTTCACTCGTTCCGAAAATTTATTTTTCTTTCAATTTTATAGTTATCGTTCTTTTTATTCGGAACGTATTATTTCTACATTCGTCTTAGGCCGATTAATAATTTCTTTGTCCTCGTCGAAAATGATCCAAATTAGATTTTCGATGTGATATCGTCGGACTTTAATCGATCAATCGTTAAAGTATAATATTTATTTCAGACCGAACGTAAACGATAGGCATTTTTAATTTAACGAAAATCATTATCAAAGCTTTTTTTTTTTTGGCATGCGATCTATCAAAGTTTACTGGGAAAGGAATAAAAGTTAGGGTAGTAAACTGTCAAACCGTCGATATCGATTTACTACTACCCAATACTCTATCGATCTTTCCATCTTGATGAAAATTGTTTAGGCTATGTACGAATAAATTAAATGAAAATGGCTTTATATTAATTATATAACTGTAAATATGCGACTATAAATACACGACTATCTACAACTATCAATATAAGACTATAGATATATGACTTATCTTCTATCAATCCTTTCGTCTTTATTGCATAGGCTATTTATGAATAAATTAAATTAAAGTGGATTTATATTATTTATACAACTATAAATATACGACTATAAATACACAACTATCAAGGCTACCGATATAATATGACTTTATCTTCTATCAATCTTCCTGTCTTTGTTAAAATTTTCTTACAGTATGTAGGAATTTTCCAAATTAAAACGGCTTTATATTATTTATGCAACTATAAATACGCGACTATAAAGCTAGAATGATGCACGACTATCAATATATAACCATAAACGGCTATAAATATATGACTATCAATACGTAATCATACAACTATAAATATGCGACCATAATGATACTATAAGCAACTATCAATATAAGACTATTGATATATGACTCTATCTTCTATCAATTTTTCTGTCTTTATGAAAAATTTCTTAGGCTATGTACGAATTTTCCAAAATTAAAACGGCTTTATATTATTTATACAACTACAAATACGCGACTATAAATGTACAGTGATACACGAATTATAACCATAAATGTATGGCTATAAATATATGTTGATGTATTGGAGAGTAGTGATTTTATGAAATTAACAAAACAAAATAAAATCGAAGTTAATCACTAAAAAATTTTTTTTTATTACACAAACACGAAGCTTTTCGACTATGAATTTTCAAGTTATTGTTACATTAAATAGCCAGATATAAAAAAATGTTTTACAATAACATGTAATTATAAAACCGATTTTAAAATTAATTCTTCATCAAAATTAATCATATTATTTAATAAATTATTACTACTTCTATGTTTTATAATTTGTAGTTTTTCTAATAATTTTCTTTTTTTAAATTTATAGAACAATAGCCTGAAAATGACTTCATAGTCGAAAAGCTTCGTGTTTATATAATAAAAAAAAATTTTTTAGTGATTAACTTCGATTTTATTTTGTTTAGTTAAAAAAAATATATGACTATCAATATGTGACTATTATAATACTGTTCTTCGTTTTGCTGATTTTTTGAGAATTGTGATCATAAATTATTTTTTTATTTTATATATCTTTTTAAATATTCACTTGATAATGTCCTAACAGTCGACAAGTTTTATGAAAAAAAGTTTAGCGATTTTAACTTCTTTTTTGTTGTTTATTTTAATAAAAATCACTACATTCCAAATTCTTCAAATCATAAAATGACATATAGCATAGCTCACAGTATCCGATAAAGTCTAAGCGATTATATTATGCAAAGTGAATGTAATATTTGGAAATAAATATTAAATTATTATGAAAAATGACGGAAAAAACATGCACCGTGCAATAAAAAAAATCGTGCTAATAAATTGTAACAATTCTAAATAGGTTTTTTATTAATTATAACTTTTTTTGTGTCGGGCACTATGTACTGCAACGGCCAGGAGCACCAGAAGGTAATTTTATTATTTGATATTATACAAAATTAATCGTATTTATATATTTCAGAGAAATTGAGAAACTGTTTGTACTGTAATCGGGTTACCGGTTATAAAACTTCTTGTGGTGAATTTCAGCTGAATATAAAAAAAAAAAAATTAATAATTGGACAATGAGGAGCTCCAGTAAGCTAGCATTAGATAACGAACTATTACTATATAATTCGATAATAAAACCAATTTGGACGTACGACCCCCTAAATGTAATACGCAGATTTCAAAATAAACTTCTCTGGGCAGTTACCAACTGTGAAGATATTCGCTCTCATCTTGAAGTAGAAATACGTGAATAAAGTCGTTATTAAATTTAGATCTAAAGAACGTCGAAGCAATCTTGATAACATGCAAACGGAAATAAAATTTCGAGAAGACATATCTTAGATGACATATAAGATTAGTAGACAGGGTCGGGATTCACATTGTAAAATTTATTACGTGAATAAATTATACCGTTTACTATATTGCTTTCACAATTGCGACGTTTATTTATCGATGATGATAATATTTAATTTACTTAAATAATAACCGATAGAACCTTGACTATCTGGCAAGCGCATTTTAGTGTTTTTGTTTTGAAAACGTTTTTCTTCTAGCATGGGAAATAACTTTCTTAGTAATTTCATATTTGTCAAAATACAACTTCGTAAAAAATTAATTAAAAATTTGTAAATCAAATTGTTTCAGAAGTTTATGCATATATATATACATATGTATATATACGTACAAAACATAATTGTAGGTAGGTAGAACGTTATTGATGGCAACTACATCCTGCGAATGTCTAGGCATTAGGGCACGCGTACGTCACGTGGAACACGTGTTTCATTAATCTTCGTCTAGATATATTTGTAAGCAGCACGCTCTAACATTATTACTGGCTCCGCTGACAACAATTAGGTTGAAAGTTTTCTGCTCCGTTTAAAAGCTATCCATTAAGAAGTTATCATCGGACTCTTTTTAATATAAAAGGAAAGACGAGAAATAGCCATTCGCTCAATATACCATATGTTACATCACACGGTGGGTCAACAGTTAAACAAAAAAAAACATACACACGCGAGGATATGTATATGTCAATGAGTGTGGGTTAGAGTGCGTGAACCACTTAAACATATATATATATATATATATATATATATATATATATATATATATATATATATATATATATATATATATGAGGTACATCCTTTCGCTTTCATCGTAAGAAAGACTGTCAATTTTTCGCTGGAGTATCGTTGAGCATCTGGCATTTCTTCAACGTCTTACAAAAGATCTTTTCTTAAGTATGTTCTTCTGTTCCATTTCTCTTTAATCGTATGTTGCCAGTCAACGATATATTTTTCTGTTAGTTACATGGGCACACACACATGTAAATATTTGTTCATTTCAATATATAATAATATATTTTATATATATATATATATATTTATGGTTCCAAATATTTGACCTTTGCGCAATTATGGACATAGCCGAAAACTTGCTTTTTTTTGTATAATTATTTTATATTCACTTTGTGTTTTATTTTATCTTCTAAATTTTATCACGTTTGTATTGTACGAATTGGAAATTGGGGGTATATAATATGTTGTATATGTGCAAGTCTGGTAAATCGGAATTTAAAAAAATATTATTATTACTATTATTATTGCATTTTAAAAAAAACCAGAGGTTAGATCTATTTAAGGAGGTTACGTATAAGTTAGTTCATCTAACTTACAAATATTTTCTTTAAATATAAAATTTTTCCATACAGCAGAGTAATAAGAAAAATTATTTAAAAAACGGAATAAAGGAAAAGAAAGATAAAACTAAATTATTAAATTCGACCATAAATTTCGACGAACAATTAATTTTAACGGAGTATATTTTATAAATTTAAATGACAAATGACGATATGACGTTTGATTAAAATTAAGAGCCGATAGATAGGATTATCGGTTTAGGGACGATCAGTCGCGAGCAGACGAAGGACAAGGTAACGGAGTTGTACGTTGGACGGACGGGTGCTTGACAAATTATCCCATTTTTTAATAGTTACGGGCTGCATTTTTCCGATGGTATTTTATTAATTTGAAGTTAAATTCGAGTCATCAAACTAGAGTAGAGTATTTTTGTTAGATAAAGTATAATATCCGAATGATACGGTGTAAAAGTATATTTATTCTTAAAAATACCTACTCTATTACTCTATTATCCTGATCCGAATAAACTCAGCCTATAGGTTAGTTCTAACTTATAAATAGGTTTATTTTGTTTTTTTTTTTAATATAAAACTTTTCGTACAGCAAAATAATATGAAAAATTATTTAAAAAATCGAATAAAAGAGAGAGATAAAAATAATTTATTGAATTCGACGAACAATTAGTTTTAACGAAGTATATGTTAAAAATTTAATCAATTATTATATTAGGAAGTTTTTATTTTCCCTAATTGTTTACTTATAAAGGTTATATCGTTGATTTATTGATCGCGTTTGTTTACCACATTCGCTATCGGATTATTTTAGAAATAACTCCATTATCGTTACTTCGACACATTTTTTGTAACACCTAATTAAGTATTCTTTTAAACATTTTACCTTTTTTTTACGAGTTGTATATATTTAAATATTTTATTTTTCTTTACGACCACTTGATAATGGCTTAATAGCCGAAAAGCGTTTTGTTCTTTTTATATAAAAATGTAGCGATTTCAACTATATATTTTTTATTTTTTTGTTTAAATTAGAAATAGGAGAAACATCGTTCAGTTAAAACTCGGAACCTGACGGAGCCACGGCGGAACATTAAAAAAAAAAAACCCACAATTGAGATTGCTGGGTGGTACAGAAGGGACTTTCTCTAAGTAGCATATGGAAAAGGTAAATCGTAATATGCAATTCCTTCGCGATTAATGAAATATAATCACGAAAGTTTAAGAATGGTTGTACTAATCGTTGACGACTTACGCGAAAAATAATATTAAACCGAAATTGATTAAATGTTTAATTTAATTTTATGCAAAATTAAAATTATGATTACGTCACGAAGAACGCGTACGGTCGAGATATCGAGATGGAACTTGTATTTTCGATTAAAATTATTTATAGGCCATATTAATTCTAGCGTAAACTCGAACAATATCAAAAAACCCGGAAGAAGGCACTGACGGCCAGAGTAGGCTGAAGCGCCAGCAGACCCACAACGAACATTATATAAAGACAACGACCTAAGTCGATCGAAAGTTGCTTTTTTTCTATTTTAGATACGCGCGGTTAAACATCAAAGTACAGCGTGGATATTCCTATATCGGCCGAGTTCTTCCGGTTGATTATTTAATTTATTTACCACCATCTCTCATCTTGCGCACTTTTAATACCTCCCGACTCCCTGATTAACGTAAACACGAAGAAAAATTAAGGAAGTACCTTTCTAAAAATTCTTTTTGTCGGCAAAACAAAACATGTCCAACAACGAACGAAAAAAGTTATATCTTCTTTAACGATTTATACCGCTACTTATAAAACAGTTTTATTTTAAATCCCATTATAGTTTCTTCAGGGGTTTTTTTTCTTTATTTCTAAAAACGAACAAGGAACACGAGTAAACGAGAAAAAAAAAACAGTCGGCCACGGGCTGCTGTTTTCTCGAGAACGGGATGAAGTCGGAAGTAAATGATCCTGAGCTAGTTTCAAATTCGATCGGATATTATAGTCGGCCTACTTCAAATAGAAAACCTCCTGCATCTGATCTGAAAAACACGTTAAATTACAGTGGAGAATAGCGAAGCTTAAACATTTTACCGCTCTTTTCAAAGGTATTACGAATGTAAATAAAAATTACTATTAGAAAGAAAATTTCAAAAGAGCCCGGGGTTAATCCGTATAAAGATTTTGTCTCCGTATTTGTGAGATTAAGAAGTGGTCATCCAATTTGTTTTAGTCCTGCCCCAAGTACAAAAATAGAGATCCTGTCTGAATTTCTGTATACGCTACCGATGCTACTTGAACAACACTACCTCCTTGGATAAGTAGCTTCATTAATGCGAATAATATAGTCTACTTAAACTGGCAAAAAACGTGGACAAAAACGAAAAAAAAATCAATATAATTACGCTATACTTTAAAACACGATTAGTTTTTTACGCGACATCGTTCTAGTTTAACATAGCGCCCACACCGCTAGGAAACTAACCCCCAAAAGAAAATATCGCGAAGGATGCAAACCTTCTAGGACCGTCTAAATCGGATTTCCTTATTATTCATAATAAAAAGGAAAGACTTACCCACGGAAAAACCTTGTTTACTCCCGAACTCGATCTGACTGTTTTTGAAAAATTCGAAGTGACGTCGACTATGGATATCAGACAGCCGAAAACATCGAGTGTTCTTTTGTTATAATACAACGTGCTTCTTAAACTTAATATCAAAATAATATACATAGTTTGTTGCCTTCAGGCATACGTACAAACATACATATGTATATACATCATCATTATTAAATGCCGTCTCCGTATCGGAGGTAAGTGACTACTTTCTTATACATATTTTGTTGTACAGTAAGTAGTGTAGAAGGCAAATAAAATATTGCATTAGCGGAGACACACACACCCGGGGAAATTGATTTGTCATGACACAATCCAGACCCGCATGTTTTTATAGTGCACTATATTATTACTAGCGCGCATATAGTGTTGTGAGTGGTGGTTTGTCATCGCCTTCCACGCATACATATATATATACATGTCTATATATATATATATATATATATATATATATATATATATATATATATATATATATATATATAATAGTATACAAGAGCAAGAAAACATCCTGAACAAATCAATATAGGATAATTTCCCATTACTCGACTTCATTATTTTCCCGGTGTTCATTTATTCCATTCAGCCGGAAATGAGAAAAATACGCGTTGGGCTTTTCTTCGTTTGATAGGAAAGTCAGCCTCGTTGATAGTGGATTATTAAAAAGGAGACAATGATCAAGATTTTCTAGTAGTACTCGCGTCACTTTAGATATCGACTTAACCTTTCTCTATTGTTGCGGAACAAAGCATACTGGAAAAGATTGATAAGTGAACGAGTTAATCGGTACATATTGTATCATTATAAATTTGAATAGATCCGACAGTATTGGTAGTTGTAATCGCTGCAGTGATTATTGTAATTGTAACAACAATAATGATAGTGTGTTTCACAGACGGCAGAATGATAAAACATGTACAAGTGTAAACAATATTAAACGAGCAGTACGTGGGCATTTTAAATATTGACTTATCAATCTCTCATATTTTAAAACGAAGCATAACGGAAAAAAATTAAATTTTAGTAGTAAAAATTTGAATAGATCTGATAATATTAAAAGCAATATAACAGTAATTGTAACTATAGTAGTAGTACTGTTAAAGATAACAGCGGTAGTCAGCGTTCGATATTATAATATTCTGCTTTAAATAACGCACTCTACCAGTAGAGTGAATATATTGATTATACGGAAAATAGGATATCTAAATGCTGCCGGTTGACGATATACGCCTAACTGAGCTCTGCATTACCTTATTCCGCGTACAAGAAAGATGTGTAGATCAACACGTTTGGAATATTTGACGGTATTGACTGTGGTCGCTTTAAGTTAAAAAAATAAGAGCGCTTTAAAAATAGTCCACCAAAACTGTCCAGTTATTTCCCTCTGCCGCTGACCCAAATGTTCCAAAATACATATTAACTAACTGGGATGATAGATTCAAGCGCGAACCCCCATACAGTCAAAGCGTTCGATAAGCGTGTAAATCTGAAAATGACCACATTCCCGATTCATACCTGTTTGCAGCTGTTGTCCTAATTCCTTTTCTATGAAAAAATTATTGAATCGCAAAGTCGTAAAAAAAGAAACGACAAATGATATCTTTATTAGAGAATACACCTATAAGTGAAATAATGTAATAAAAATTATTATAGTAAGAAACGAAACATCACCTTAAAATTACGTGGGACACTCGTTAAATACAAAATTATCCTAATGGGAAAGAAAAATCAAATAAATCAGCTTATATTAATAAAATTTGCCAATTGCACAATATTTAACCGCAGACCAAATAGTTTACAAAAACCTGATCAAGTACCCGTGACTTTAAAATAGATCGTACTACAATAATCAGAAATCGCTGTAAATTGCTAATTAAAAAAAGTTCACGGTAACGCGGTACTTTACAAAATTCCGTTATTCATTTTATCAACCAGATTGAGCGAAGTGCAACACGGTCACCATAGATAAGAACGAAAATCAGGAACGCGCCCGACGACGTATCTGGAATATAAATGATGAAAGCTCTAGAGATACATGTCTAATATTGAAATGATCAAGAACTAGTAACAAACATTTTTCAGATACTCTCCGGGAAATATAATAACCGAGAAAAGCGTAAATTGAAGGATCGATGTATTCGATAGTACAAGTCGTGAACATCGAAGGAAATACAACTAAAACCGGAAGCGTGTAAAACGAACGATAATTGTCAAATTACCAGAAATTCGTGCAGCATAAAGATGGATTAAGAAGATAGTCTGAGTTTATCGACATATTAGAAATGATCATAAGAATAGAAGAACCGGTAAAAACAAGAAGTACAAACTGGACACCAGCTTGCTTAATTGATTGCATTCGGGACATAACTGGTCTGTCAATAGAGCACAAAAGCTAAGCCGCACAGGATAAACACTGAAGCAAAATGTGTCCCGTACTCAAAGGACGTTGGCTCATCCGGTTGACCTGTTCTTTATCGTAAGCCCTCCTGAATACTTCGATCGCGTCCATTTTAAACCACTTCTTCAAATCATCTATCCACGTTGTTCTTGGAACGATTAGCGCTAATTTTCCCTTGTATTAATATATGAGTGTCCTTCTGTCTTTCTCTTCCGATATATATATGTATATATATATATATATATATATATAAATAGATAGATAGATAGATATACATATATACACATATATATATATATATATGAATATTTTAAAATGTTAAGAAATTCTCTGTATGTAGTCCTGTTTATGTTTATAATAATAACACGACGGCGGCGGTTGCATTTTGTAGGAGTAACTCACCAATTATTTTCTAATGCTTCACATGATGAAAAATTTGAATAACAGTTACTCCAATTTTGCGATATTTTTACACTAGTAGAATTTACCACCATTATTTTCTCTCACGAAACATGAAATAATATTTACTTCTCACACTTTGGACTCGTAAATTCTCTGACAACCGTAGGTTTTAACGGTATATATTTGTATTTTCCACAATAACGAAAAAGAATTTCAAATTCGATTCAACACACATACACACACACACACACAGAAATACACATATTATCATGTACTCATGCGCGTATCCACTTTTTTATTATATCCTTACTTTCATACGTGTGTACATCAGCTTTCAAACGAAATCCTAAATTACACACACACATATATATATATATATATATATATATATATATATATATATATATTATTCTGCGAATCTATGGTAATAATGTATTTACAAACTACTTTTACGACATATTTTATATTATATATCCATGTATATATATATATATATATATATATATATATATATATATGATCGAGTATAGTCGTCTGCATAAAATAGAAACAAAAAAAAATTAAATATGAAAAATTAATTATGTGTAATAGGCGTAAGGTAAGCCCTATGCGTATTTGATAAAGACGTCCACATACAGGTCAGCTAGAAGGTAAGAACATTTTCGTGGTTTTAAATGATCCCCCCTGCTTTTTTTGATTTTCGACTATGTTTTTGTTACCAGTTATTTTTTTAATTCATTAACTTTAGTATCTGATTTGTACATCTTTCGCGTCGTCTGGCTCGTATGCGTTAAACTTGATTTAATTCTTCATATATATATATATATATATATATATTTATTTATTTATTTATTTATTTATATAACGTGATTTAGAAAATTACGTTCTATCTAAATAAATTTATTTTAACGTATTTTATTTTTATTTCGAATTAGAAATAAGAAAATAAATCTATATTATAACGTAGAAAACCTCAGAAATTAACTTACTCGTCTTCGATCTAGGCTCTCTTGGTCCATCAACGGTTACCTTGATAGCTTTATTGTAAGTAGCTACTTGCGGTGGATTAGTATTGACGGTTATCGTCAGATTAAAACTTTTACCTGTAACAAGATTACTGTTACAATTATTATTATCGTCATTTTCTTCATTCAGTTACATATGAAAGACCAACACTTTGAAAATTACAAAATTACAATCTTGATTATTAATAGAATTTACACAACAATCTAAGAAATGCATCAAGTTTAAATTATAAAAAAACAATTATATATATATATATATATATATATATATATATATATATATATATATATATATATACATGAATATATATAGTGTATGTATGTATGTGGTTACCGGATAAAATAGATAAAAATGGAATTATAAATGGATATGCGTAAAATTCGAACGAAACAAAAAGTTATTAGAAGTTTTCTAGTGATTTTAATGTAATATTTTCCTTATTTAAATAGAAAGATAACAGAGTAAACTTCACCTTCTGCGACATAGCCAAAAATGTAGATACTGGCCGTGTTGAGTCAGAAAGTGACACAGATCATGTTGGGGTTTACGGGAATGAACTAGCTGATAAAGCGGACAGGGAAGCTGCTACTTTATTGCTCCGGATGTTACAGTTCCAGCATCTGACCTTAAGAAATGCATCGTAAATGGGATTCTTGCATTATGGCGGAGCAAATGGTCGTCAGAAAACAACAAACTATGCTAAATCAAACATTCGATCGATCTTTAGATAACTTCGCTTTCAAACCGCAGAGACGATGTGATCATCACCAGATTGCTCCTCGGGCATACGCGTCACACTCATGCTCTTATTAATAACACTTTGGCTTCACTGTGTTCCCGGCTATAACGTGGGCCTCTCCATTTCCCATATTCTAGTTGACTGTTCCTCATACTCCTCGCTTAGAGCGTCTCTTAATCTTCCTTCTTTGCTAAAGATGACCATGTTTCATTATCGAATCTGTCTTCATCCACAGGTTCGGTTCCTATTCTTCAATCTAATCACCTTTTCCTACCGTGCCTCTAGCCATAATTGCTGTACCCGGCACGTTAATTCAATTTAATAATAATAATAATAACAAAAGACTAAACGGTTATATAACATGTAACTTACATGTCCCGACAACGAGGAAACCTATTAAAAATAATGTAAACCGTATAAGCGGTTCTTAATAACAAACGACAACTTTCTAACACTAACAGTAGTGGAGATGGAGACGGAGATGAAAAAACAAGTTAAGAAAAACTGCTTTTGAGACGAGTGACCCGTCTGTTTGCTTAATCGTTCTGAATGTAATATTTTCAAACGGTTAAATAACGAAGACCAGACCTGATTATATGGACGATAGCAAAGAAATGCAAACGAACAGCCATCCCATCATAGAGAGAAACCCATTATAAATGTCAATATTAATTATAAAACAAATTTCAAGTAATACCACTTACCTATTCAATAACTAAACCAATGTAAATAATAGTATTTTTATAATTTTCTCGGCCAATTGTAATTAAAGGCAAATAAAAATTTTACAAACTTTATGAAATTTCCGTTAACAATCAATAGTAATTGGCGATAAAAATGAAATCTCATTAGGAAAGAAATTAAGTGAGGTATACCATGCAATAAATAAATGGTTACAATCATTTAATCTCAGCATCAACAATTCGAAGTCAACCTATATGCTGTTCAATAGGAAATTACAAAATAAAAAGTTAAATTTAACGGAATATGGATTAGACATACAATATGTCACACAAACCAAATACTTAGGAGTATTAATTGATAATAATTTAAAATTCTATAATCATTTCAATCATATTACAACAAAAATTAGCAAATTTATAAGGGTATTCAATAAACTTTATAACAATAACAATAGAATAAACTATAAGAAGGGAATAATATTATATAAAAGTATAATATTACCAAACATACTTTATGGCAGCGTAATCTATAATGATATGTTAAATATCAAACGATTTCAAAACAAATTAAAAACTTTCCAGAGAATGATTGTCATAAAATTAATCAAATCTTACAGAACAATTAGCTATATGGCTAGCATTGTCATTGCTGGTATTAAACCGTTGGTGTATGAGATTGAGAAACATATTAATATTTTATTAATAAAAAATAATGTAAATACAACTTACGAATTTAACAACACGCAATATCAGCATCCATACTATTTGCATCAAGAAAAAAAGCTAACAATTAAACAATTCAAAATAGTATTGGATGAATATTATGTTAAAAAATACCAAAGGTTACGGGATGAATACAATGGACTAGCCAAAAAATATTTTCCCAGTGTAGACAGAAGACTAAAAAATGTTGTATTCGTGCCAAATTATTTCAATACACAGTTTATTAGCGGATATGGATTATTTAAAGACTATTTATATAAGTATGGAATATCGCATACGAATAAATGTGCAATATGCAATTTAACCGATCATGTAAAGCATATACTGACAGGATGCAATTACGTCAACGCTGATTTCGCAGATATAAATGCAACAGAATTGGTGGATAAGCAGTTCAAAATATTTGACGTTTTCACAGTATCAGAAATAACATACCGCAAAATACATCTACATATATTTTAATCAAATTAATTATTGACTAAACTGAGCACCGTAAAATTAATTAGATGGGCTCTTTTCAGTTCATTATTTATAAATTACATGTATCTCACTTATAAATAAATTTACCCCATCGTAATTTACGAACTGGGAACCAAAAAAAAAAAAAAAAAATATCGAATGTATTATTTCAATATCGAACCTATCAGATGTCACTATTAAGTCGCACAGTGGTTTAAGATATCTCAATCTAATCGAATCTATAAAAGAAAATAAATATTGTCACTAGACAAATTCCTCATCAGAGGACGAACTGTTTATAGTAATTTTTAAAAATTTACATTTTCCCAGGGCTACAACTGACATATAGCGGGAGAATTGCAGTAAAAAGACTTACGGGTTATTCGTATTACGAATATCCTAAGAAGAACGACAAAACAACTACGTCCTATATTCTTCATAGTTTTAAAACCTAACCGAAGAAAAAGTGAAACTTCTTCTACTCTGTCTCTTCCCACACCGAGTTAAGAGATCATCATGGCCTGATCTTTAGTAATATCTACTTAGTTTTATGTCTGTCTTCAGCTATCCTAAACAATTCTTCCGTCGTATATCCTGTCCAGTCCTTTAAATCATGTAGCCACATTCTCCTTGGTCGTCCTCTGTCTCGAAGCTCGTCAAGTTTTAGAGTTCAGAAACGATGTCAGACGACTTAATCGTCGCCTTTCAACTAATCTTGTATCTTGTTTAGCAACAGTATTACTAATTCAAGGAGTTCTAATCGCTGAAGTTAACCCCATACTTGTTCAGTTTTTAATTTTATTAAATAGTAGCATTAAGATCGTACATAACAATAAAAAATTTTAAAAAATGTTTATTTTTGCATATTTCGCGTAGAACGCATCAACCGAGTAAATATAAAATATAAAATAATTTAAACAAAAAAATTTAATGAATGGAAAATTTTTTTGATAATTCTTCTTCTTGTTCCGTCTCTTCTCACATGAAGTTAAGATATCATCATGGCCTGTTTTCTAGTAATGTACACTTTTAGTTTTATATCTGTGTTGGGCTACCCTAAACAATTCTTCGTCGTATATCCTGTCCAGTCCTTTAAGGCATGCAGCCAAAGGTCTTCTTTGTTGTCCTCTGTCTCTTATTCCATTGATTCTTCCCTGCATAAATCTTTTTATTATTTTGTATTTTTCTCCTCTTATTACATGGGCAAAGTATTGAAACTTATTTCTTTTTATTGCCTGTATTATTTCTGGACTACTGACATTTAATTTTCTTAGTACTTATACGTTTTTCACCTTTTCTGTCCGTGATAACTTAGTTATCTTCCTATAGATCCACATTTCAAATGCCTTCAACTTTTTTATATATTTCTGGTTGATCGTCCATGTTTCAGCCCCATATAATAACACTGGTAGCACATAACATTTTATCATTCTTAACGTTGAAACGCTTACAAAATATTTGGCGGTTGCCGGAATTTACTGTGTCGGGCAATTTTGTATACCAGAAATCGAGTATAACGTAATGTTAAAAAAACTTCGTAATTCCATTTCTATACTTTCTATATATAAACCGCCCACATGTATGGGTAATTTTACCAATGACATCAGGCAGTTAATGAGGGTCAATCACAAGGCAATATTAGTTGGATGCTTTAACGCCAAAAGCAGAGGTTAGAATTGCTTTAATGATAATTTTACCCGCACTATCCTTAACCAATTATAATTAAATGGCCTTCTTCGCATAGTAGCTCCCTCGGAGTCCACACATTTTCTCAATCGTGCAGGATGCAGAAACATCATCTGAGACTTAGCACTTGTAAAAAACCTAAACACATCAGATCTAATCTCTGTTAATGATCTCTCATCCGATCATAAACCCATATTCATTACCTTTTTACAACTAAACTCCTCTTAGAAAAAAAACGTTTACAAAAATGCAAACTGACTTCAATTTAAAGAATACATTAACAACAACATTGTTCACACTCACATAAACGGTCCCTCTGACATTGACAAAACCTTAAGTGAACTTGTTGAACTAATCCTGTCATCGATTGAACGGCATATCCAAAAAAAAAAGATCACTGTTTATTCACCTACATCTAATTTACCGTCTTACATACTTGCACTCATCAATTTCGAAAACTACATCAGACGATTGTGTACCAAGAATTATGGCCGACCGTCGCCTCTTTTGTAAAGTAGTTACTGACTCTTTTCATCTAAATTCTTCGCCGCTTCCTTATAAACCACAAATATGAAAAGTACAACAAATTCCTCTCAACGCTGAGCTCCAAGGATAATAGTCATTGGAAGGCGATTAAAAACCTTACCCACCGCAGTAAGTCTCTTCCTCTTCTCTATAACTCGTTCTCAAGTGACTATGTTTACACCGATATAGAAAAGGTCCTAGCTACTCACTACTTCAAAATTCACAGACAGAACTTACAACTAGCCTCTAACTTTCAGCGCAAAAGAAGTCCGAGGTTCAGAGGTATCTACGCACTACTAAGACGTATCTACATATAACTAACACTACCCAAAATTGTCATTTGTCCTCTAGAAATATCCAATATCACTAAAAAAACGAAATTAAAGTACTCGGTAGGCCCTGATAATATATCATTGCTTATAATCAAGAAACTCCCTCATTTCTCTTTTGATGTTTTCTCAAACATGATGAACGGTATCTTTAAACTGGGATATTTTATGCAAAGCTGGAAACTTTCCAAAATCATCGCCTTGCCCAAGCTGGGAAAGGATCCTTCGCAGGTATCCGCCCCATTAGTTTACTGAGCAACCTAAGTAAAGTTGCTGAAAAGGTGATTTATGTTAGATTATTATCCCATGTTGACAACAATAACATATTTCCAAACTTTCAATTCGGCTTTCGCTCTCATCACTCTACAACCCAACAAATATGCAGAATAACCGACTCCATTACCCATAATTTCAACTTAAATAAGAATACCGGCATGGTACTATTTGACGTTGCTAAAGCATTCAATACAACTTGTTGGACGATTTGCTGACGACGCTGCGATATTCTGCAGCTCCTATAGATCCAGCACGATCCGAATAGACTTCAGCATCGAATATCACGGCTACTTAAATGTTGCAATAAATGGCAAATTAGCACAAACCCGAATAAAACCGAAGCTATTTTCTTCACTCGTAGGAGACCAGTTCTACCTGACAATCTGACGATACAGGGAAATACATTAGAGTGGTGTGATAATGTTCGTCATTTTGGTGTAATCTTCGCATAGACTTACTTTCGCTAAACACATAAATAATATCGCAAAGACAAACAATGATTCTGTTCTTTGCACCCTATCCTTAATCCCGAGTCCTTCTTCAGTATTAACAACAAGATAATCCTCTATAATCCACTAACCCGCTCAATTCTTTGTTACGCTTGTCCTTCCTGGAGATCTATATCAAAAACCCCCTTTAACAATTTACAAGTTATTCAAAATAGATTCCTCAGATGTATTCTCAATACAACTCGCTATGCCAGAATCGACAGCATGCACGAAGCTACTGATCTGTCCTATATTAGAGATTTTGTTCTAAAGCTCTAACTTTTTTATTAAATGCTCATAACAAAACAATAAACTCGTCTCCTCGGTTGCCAATTACTATTCTAAGCGTTTCATGTATTCCAAATATAAACACAAACGACTTAAACATAACATTATGTAGTAATTAATTATAATTTATTTATCAGTATTAACCCCTTTATTTAGTAAGCACCATTGACACCCGTCACCAATTTTTTTTTATTTTTTTTTTTGACATAGTATTTATTTTAGAACTCACGACCTAAACAATATTTTAGTACTTTAGACTTAAGTTTCTATATTCTTCTAGTGCCTCACGTCCTTGACGCGTTGGCTATTTTTACTATTTTTTGCTGCTTCCATTAATTCTTCAATTCCTTTTATTCCCGTCCAATCTTTTATGTTCATTATCCGTCCGAACTTCCTTCTGCCTCTTGGCCGTTTTCCTTTTATTCTATCTTGTAATATAGTTTGTAATATGCCGTATTCTTGTCCACGAATTATGTGACCGAAATACGAATTTTTCTTTTCTGTATGATATTCCATAATTTTCTGCTAACTGCTGCTCTTTTCAAGACTTCCGCATTTGTTACTTTTTCTGTCCATGATATTCTTAAAAGACGTCTATCACATTTACATTGCTTTTAGCCGCTTTTCAGATATCTTCTTTATCGACCATGTCTCCACGCCGTATAGTAGTACCGGCCATATATATAGCAATTGATGAGCTTTAATCTTACAGGTAAGGGGAACTTTGGTTGCAGAAGTACGTTACTGAGTCTTCTAAATACATCTTTGGCTAGTCCACATCGGACTCTGATTTTTTCATCACAATCCAATCTGCGATTGATTACTGAGCCCAAGTATCTGAATTTCTCTATTTTTTCAACAGTTCTTCCATTTATATATAGTGCATTTTTTTTTGGATACATTAATATTAACTCCAAATTCCCGCCCTATCTTGTTTAGTTTATTTATCATCCGCTGTAGGTCCATCAAGTTTCCAGTCCGGATGACCGAATCAGCCGCATATCTTATGTTTAGTTTGAAACATAAGTTTCTATATTAACATGTATCATTTGTAATTAGAAAACTGATTTATTTTGCAGTGGCAGATTTTTATTTGCCTTTTTTTCCTGCAGCATTTAACGTTTTTTCTTTTATTCTTTATATTCTTACTGTATTATTATTGTGGTAATTCCCAGGTACACAATGTTTGTCAGAATTCGCATAAAAAAATTTGGTGATAACTGTGATTATCAAACCCTACAAACCACAAATAGATATAATTTCAAATAGATTTGAGCATTTTATTTAGTTAAAATCCTCGAGCAACTGGTCTTAATATTCGTCCAGTTATAAACAATAATCAAGTGATACTAATTAAACAGTTCGGTTTTTGTACTAAATACTCCACGATTTAACACTACCAGGTTGGTCAATTATCTCTTCAACGTTTGAAAAAAATCAGCATGTTCTGCCGGTTTTTTTTTTTTCGGACGCATTACCTAAAATGTGGCACCATGGGGGTTACTCCTCAAGTTGAAACAAATCCTTCTTTACGATCCTTATGTATTACTTCAATCATATTCGACTCGCAGTATATTTGTAGTCAGGATCGAAATTCTTATTCGAAGTCACATGAAGATTTAACGTTAGGTAATTGGACCTCTTCTGTATTCTATCTTCACAGCGGGTATGCTTGCCTGTAATTAAACAAATCTAAACACAATCAGTCTTGTTATTGCCATCCTCGCTGGACGTCGCGTAGTTTAATCCACATTACGAATAAATTAGTTGATTTGAAAATTAATATTAACGTAATTTCGCAATACGCTATCTCGGAATGTACCTGGATCGAAATTTTATAGTTGCTCGCACTGAGCTATTTATCCGCTGCTGAGACGTAGGTCTGTCTTGAATTCAGTATGTCAAGTTCACTGTTATAGTTTCGAATTTTCGCAAGAATATATGCTGCAGCACTATTCCACAATGTAGGGCAAATAATTACATGAATTAATGCGATATCTTCATCGTCGACTTTAACAGTCCTACCTTTTAAGTAAGTAATAATGGTATTCTTTGAAAAAATTCAATTATACGAATATACTACTATATATCCGCTATGCAGTTCTTAAATTTCTTGTTTTTTTTTAAAAATTTTTCTGTAAATTAATTTTAGTGATAATGTAATTAACTATGTAGGTTTTAAATATTTAATGATCGCTTCATGCTTCGTACTTTTACTTACTACGGAAACAAAGGATACTCTATTCCATTGTGTATACTTTCAAGTACCTGGGAGAGCGGATCGAACTCAATATACTACAAAAAACACATTCTAAAATAAACAAATAAGTAGCAGCTATTCGATTGACGAAGAACGTTTAGAATAAGAAATGTGTGTCGCTCAATGCGAAAATACGACATCAGTGTGCGGTTATTAAACTCGAAATACTATAAGCTTGCAGAAAGCCTGGCATTAAATATGAAAAGCACGATTGAAGAACTACATAAAAAAGAAAATAAGGTGTTACGAAGAATCTTAGGATTAACCAAAGTAAACGAAGAATACAGATAGATCAAATGAAGAGTTATACAAGAAGCGATGAAAAGAATTATGGTTTATGGTCACCATAACGCGGTCGAACATAACAAGGCCAATTAACCCAATGTTTACTTACATGCAGAGGCTAAAGAACGGATGGAAATGATTCGAGAAGGTAGCAAGTGATTTGAACGAATCGTTTACAGAACCGAGTGACATCGAAACCCGCCATCTGTTGAGAAAGAAACCAGCGGGAATATGGTATTTTTTTTAAAAGACAAGCCTAAATTGTGTACAGGCAAAAAGTGGACCGAAGAAATAACAGAACAACAACGACAGCGAGAGAGCAACATTTTGGATACAGGAGAATTCAAAAACAAAAAATAAAAAATAAACAGTTGAAATACCATGGTCCTAATAAGTTGGTATAATTGGATTAAATGTACGTATATATACATACATACATATATATATATGTGTATATATATATACATATATATATATATACATATATATATATATATATATATATATATATACATATATATATATATACATATATATATATATATATATATATATATATATATATATATATATATATATACAATGGGTGGGTGTGTGTGAAGTAACTATGAAGTAAAACGAACATACTTTCGTGATCAATAATTTTTTGGACTGATTTGTTACTATACTGAGCAAGTTCTCGCTTATAGTACCACACGTACACACACATGCATATATATACATATGAGTATATAACGGTACATTCATACATTTAGAATTTTCGTCTAAAACTCTTGAAAACGAAATGAGAATACTTGGGGCTTCGTAATAGTCGATAAGATATTAGTTACGTCTGTAAAAAATTCATGTTTTATAGAAGTAATATGTTTTTATATTCCAAACGAGACTCCTAGGAGATTCAAGCAATATACATTTCGGAAATTAAAATTTAACCAGTTCAGTAACATATCATTTTCTTTAATAACATTTTTAGAATTGGAACATTCTACGTTAAGCAAATCTTCCTTATTATGAAAACAGATCATTTTTTAGTATTGAAAGTTTATGTATCATAAAATGGACACTGTGACACTGAACAGTTTAAGGTGTATATAATATTTTATATACATATATATATATATGTATATATATATGTTACCTCGACCGCTCCTGCCGACGAATCTGAGATCGTTGAATTTGGCCACGTTATTCTTCATGACGGCCGTATAATTACGTAATTCGGCGCAGAAATTCTCGTCGTTACTGGCTCGTATAGTGACTAGCGTACCGTCTGTAATGTCGATCAAAGCGATCACTTTGAACGCGGTAGGTAAAGTTTTATTCGAACGCCAATGAGCCGGTAATGCGGTACACACGAAATGCGGACTTCCGGTTCGAACTAATTCGCCCGGATGCTCCGACAGTATTTCCGTTAAAGTTCTTTCGGCCAGTAAATCCGCCGAAGACGATATTTTATTATGATTATGATTACTATTACTATTATTATTACTTAAAGAAGATACGATTGACGGTAAAGAAGACGAAGAAGATCTGGCGATGATCGAATTTTTCGTATAATCGGATAAGATCGTAGATTGAATCGATTCGGAAGAACCAACGACCTGTTGAGAGGAACTACTGTTATTGCAATTATTAAGATGCGTTGTACCTCCGTGCGAGATGGCGTGCAACATTATAATATTAAAAAACAAAAAAAAAAAAACAAGAAAAAAACCAAAAAAATAATTAAAAAATAATTATTTTAAACCGGACGAACGAATTCATTAATTAAACGAACACTATGCCACCGATATTTACGAATAAAGCGAATAATAATAAACATTATTAATAATATTTCGATTTTTTTTTGGAGGCATAATCTATCGACAAAGAACACTGCCCGATGGTTATGTTCGATTAATGCGAGAACTATACCGAAGGAGACACTTTCCTTCTGCGGTGTCGTCTTTTCCATCTATCGGTGGTAAAGTTAAGAGAAAGTGTTTAATGGTGGTCTATCCGTAACCAGAATGAAGTTAGCCAAAATTCCGCGTATCTATTCTCTCCTAATACACACGTATAGAGCGAAATTAGCAAACTAAGAACAAGACGATAATATATCACTAACACAAACGCACATCAAAAGCACCGAAATAAGAAAAAAGTATATATATATATATATATATATATATATATATATATATATAAGTGTGTGAGTGTATGTGTATTTATTTATTTGTACGTATGTAGGAAAGGTTCCAAAATGCGTGTCGGTGAGGAGCACAACTCTAACAACATTTCGGTTTCTTGGGTTAAAGGCCCAGTTAAGGTCGGGGCTTGTTGGTTGGGATGTATTTAGGAGACAAAAGGGCAGTCGTTAACTCTCTCGCGGCGGTAATTCGCGGTGCTTAAGACCAGCCAAAGATGCGAAAGGGATGATGCTGTGCCCCGATCCCAACCAATTTCCCCCGAGGGAAACGCGTTAGATGCCATTCACTATCGCTAAGCGCGCATAATATAAACACGCCGAAACCGTGTTATCATTACACGTACACAGTCGCACATACATAGATTTATATACGTATTTATGTATGTGATATAGACGCGCGCGTGTGTGTATATCTACGTTATATGGCTTTTTGAAAAGGGACAAACTTAAAGACGCCTAAATGAAGGCATATATGCATGTATATGTAGGTACCGCAGATTAGCAAAAGGATGCAGGACACTAGAAAGTTTTTGTTGCGTAGATGGCTACTATATTCGTGAACGAAATAAATATAGTAGTATCTCACACTGATAAATTTATATATAGAAACGACTTATATATATATATATATATATATATATAATATATATATATATATATATATATGTATATATATAGTGTATGTATAGAGCGCGTTTACGATTGTGTGCGAATATACTTACTCGTAGAAATTTCATCGGATTCCCTAAATTCACATTCGGTGGTCGCATTATAATAGTGATGGCAATGATAATAATAATTATTATTACAAGCGAATTAATAGTCGTAACGGTAGCATGTAGTAGTGCCGGTAATAATATTATATAGCTGACCCTCCGCTAAACTGCACAGCTAGTGTCTAATGCGTTAGCCATTATACGCAGCTACATACGAACTTTCGCTCGTTAATTACCAATGTGATAGAGTATTCATAAGCTTTCGTGCAATCTGAGTTTAACGATGGTTTCTGTACGAATATCACAGCGAATGCGCGACCCTACTATACACATTACGTAATACCGGCACGAAATTTCCATACCGGCACGCTGGACCACGTCTGGTTCTCGTTAATTTGGATATTCGCCTTTCAGCCCTAGATGAAATAAAAATTTCGGATCTCGGCGCCTTGCATTTAAATAATGCGATAAAATGAACAATGATATATAATAATCGTATAATTTCGGCGCTGGCACGTCAATTACGAAATTATGAAAATTTTAATTCGGTATATTATGCGTTGTAGTAATTCATCGATGGAATTGTGACCGAATATGCGACTAAAACAAAGTATCTGTACATCTAACTATTCGTCTACCTAAAGTATCAATCTGTTTACCAACAGTCGAATCAACTCGAAAATTAGTAAATCGTTCTGATCTATCCGAACATTATTAATTATGCGTTCTGACTCAGCTAATAGTTTAAACCCGTTTTCACCGGTTCTTTTTTCCTCTTCTTACTATCAAAAATTCTTGTCGAGATTACAACTCGCGACCAGAACGGTAAATAATTAGAACTACGCTAAGGAGACCTTTACTCCACTACAGTCTCACTTCGTCCAGCGTTAATACATGAGTTACATACGTTTGCACGCATTACCTGAAATAAAAAAAAGATAGTAAAAAAAATGTGCACCTTGAGAAATATTGCGATTACGCGTGATAGATTGAAATCAAAGTACTAACAGTCCGCTGCTCTTTGTATTGCGTACACGTTTCGTATACATTAGCATAAATCCTTTCGATACGAATGTATGGTCTGGCATGTTTAATATGCCAACTCACATATGCTGACTGTGTCCCTAAGTAATGTAATCGTCACTAAACGCATCTATATACATACACACATTTATACATATACATATATGCATGCACATATAGAAGAAGAAAAAATATGTCACGTGCTGCGAGAAAAGCGACGGATATATTGCACCATATATATATATATATATATATATATATATATATATATATATATATATATATATATATATATATATATATATATAATATATATAGGAAGAGATAGAGAGTGAATGAGATAGTGTGTGTGTTGCAAGAAAAAGACGGGCATTGCTTACACAATAGCATACTCGCGATTATTCAGATGTGTCGACTGTATATTGCGCGCTTTATTTATGTATATATATGTGTGTGTTTGTATATGTATGTGACATCCCCATTTATAACAATCGTACCCAATGGATGCCTACGAATAACCGTTACACTTTTATCCGGGAAAATGTAAACGGTAGTAAAGTCTTGATCCGAATGGACAGCTAAATTGATCGAGATAGACAGGCAGTTAACGCAAAATAAATAATACACCGTAATTTTATATCCCTTCAGTCTATCCGGGTAGAATTAAAAAAAAAATAAAAATAAAAATAAAAAGAGACAAAAACAAATAATCCCGGCGATAACGTACTAGGGTAGAAGGGTCAACTTTCGGATGGAACTTTTTCTGAACTTCCTTCACTAGATCGTATCCTTTTCCGTTTACTTGTTTTACCATACTGTTGAAAAAGATGCCATCTAGATGTAAATCTGGAGAAATGTCTTTCTTTTTCTATCAAACTATTGAAAAGCTGGATTAAAAGTACACGGTAAGAGGGGCACCAGACTTATACACAAATAAAATATATAGGCATATTTTCGTTTATATATATGGCCACACATATACGTGTGTATAAAATGTTACATTCAAGTTACAACGGTCCATTTATTCGGTTTAGGTTAAAGCTAGATATTAAACGTCACTTTTTTTTTCATGTATATGCATATACTTTCATTTTACGGTACGCACAAATTATTTATTAGAATAATATAACATAGACAATCACAGTGGATGTAATTAGCCGAGGGAACAAGCTCGGTTTAGGTACGATTCCGGCACAAGCGACCGTCTACTAACACAGTCCTGATACAGATACACGAAGAATATAATATAAAATATAGTTTCCACTCAGCGGGGATGTATAATAGATTCGTCATGTAGCTACGGAATTAGTGAGCACTATGTATAACTGATAAAAAAAATCTACCCGCCTGCGAATATGCGTATAAACTCATAGAATATCGATTAAAAAAAATACATACATACCATTGAAAAGTGATGTAAGACGGGGTGTAGCGAAACTGTTTTTTAGTAAATCGGAAACGGTATTCGGGAAATTAGACTTAGGTTCTGTGGGTGCATGAGAATTGGCGGAGAATATTTAAACCGCCTAATATTTACAGAAGACGTAGCAATGATAAGCGCTAGCTCAAAAGAGCTTCGAATCACTAACTGAATTAAACATACATTCAACTAAAATAGGACTAAAAATTGCATAAGACCAATGGCGAATACTCGAGAAAGTGTACGGATGGAAATAAATAATACAGCAATTGTGGAACAACGAATACTATCTCCGAGAAAAAATTACGACTGACAATTGATGACGCAGACGGAAGTACATCGCAGGATATTAATATTAGAGTTTGGTATAACTTTGAGGAAACTTTAAAAATGACAAAATAACAATATGTTTAAGGTGTAAACTGTATAAACGGTGCGTTTTGCAATTTTTTTTTTACATACGGCTCACAGACGTGGACTTTTTCACGAAGCATAACAAGGTCGTAAATAGCGCGGGAAAGATTAATATTAAATATAAGACGAATAGCCAAATCGAAGTGGAGCTGGTCAGATCATATAGCCAGAGGGAAGAATAATAGATAAACAAGACCGGTGTTGGAATGGGGGCCGCTTCATAAGAGAATATTGCCAGAGCTCTAACTCGTCGGTATGATGATATAAGTCGGGTATAGTGGAAGAATTAGATTCAGAAAGCTCAGAACCGGAACGAATGGAAAACATTAGTAAAAACCTAATGTACGTATTAATATTGGGATTTATCATTATAAATATAAATCCCACTGAAATCTCAGTACCCGCGTGTATAATTCAACGGTACAAATTATAAATATATTACCGCGTCGCTTAATATGTTGAGCATCCGTTATTTGGACCTAGAATGCATCGGACATAAATCCCTTATATTGGACCATACGAGCGTTTACTTTCGAGTATCGTAAACAGAAGTATTTCGGTCACGTAACGCGCGACACACAGAACGATACAGGCCGATCAACGGATTAATGCAGGGAAGGAAAAATTACAAAAATACTAGGACGGGTAAGAAAAAAGACAATGTCGGATTGGTACAATTGACTGGTTCCGCGCAGTGTTAGACCGACGTATGCCCCAGCATGTCAACCAACGTTAACGAACGTATAATGATGAATGAATGAATGAATGCTCCTTCACCAGGGTATTCTTATCTCTTAGTATAGTAGTCGGTACGCAAAATATTACACCGCGTCGTCTTCTTTAATTATTTTCATACGATAAAAATTCTAAAATTTCACATAGAAAATCGGTAGTATCGAGAAACGGGGGTTAATTTCGAATTTGTATTCCGCCGTGAAATACGTTTAATACAGTTTCGAAACTTTCTTAACGAACTAATAAGTATAACGAGCTATATAACGATATAAATTGATTCGGATTCACACGCGCTTAGTCGTGAAATATTAGGCAAATTATTACATTAACGAAATCTGCTCGAATACAATTGGTGGAAATTGTAACTTAATTTGATTTATACAAATTTAAAATAATTAGGATGTTGTTATCTTCGAAGTGAAATAATTATAGAAAATTAATGGAATACCGTACTTCGAAATATTCGTTTCTACGTATTCCAGCTCGTGCCGGGATTCCGGGTAATGAACTAGCAGATAAAGCACCGCAGGAGGCTGCTACATTGTTCGCAGTTCCAACTATTGATGTACGTAATGACGTCAAATCAACGCTTTTGCATCAACAAAAGTAGCAGTCGACCTCCTTAAATAATCTTGGCCAAATCGCGTTTTACCTCGGAAGACTCCATACCGCAGAGAAGACGCGGCACTCGGTAGATTGCGCCTGATTAACAGACACAAAGTTATCATTCACTTTATTCAGCTAGAGCATAGGGATCAATGTAATGTACACTAAGAACATTAGTCAATCACCTCTGACTTATTACTATCACCTCCAGCCGTCTCTTCTCAAAATCCCGTGGTTCTATCTTTTTAAAAAGATTAGTCGTAAGGGAATTGTACTCATCAGCAGATTGCGATTTGGACACCATTTGTTGCCTGACCGTCTTTTCCGTATGCAGCTTAGAGAAAGTCCCTTCTGTCACCTCCATTCTGAACAGGTAGTCTGCAATCCCGAACATGTTTTTTTTTAATGCTCTGCTGTGGCGCCGTTACGTACGGATCTTCACTTTGTCTTGTTACGTTCTTCGAGCATTACACCTCCTATAATGTATCGTCCCTTTTACATCTGGATAACCTACAATTGTTCCCCCATATAGCGACGTTTTTAGACAAATCAGCATGCTTGATTAAGATGTAGATATTCCCCACAGTATCACGTTGGGTAAGCTATAAAGGCACCCCCATTAAAAAAAAAAAAACAAACAGAATTCCCGCTCCTCAATACACCGTGCTTCACGCTTTCCTTTTCCCATATCCTTATTAACTGTACTCAGATTGTCTCTCAACCTTCTTTCCTCACTTCCATTCTTCAAAGATGAATACTCCTCTCTTACTAACCTAATCGTGTTCTTATGCATGTCCCGTCTTTATTCCTCGATTTAAACAATTTCGCTTACTGTAGGAAAATTAGTAAGGCCTTTTCCAATGAAGCTATAACACATAGTCTTCGCTTTGGAGTCGGATTTTATCGTATAAGATTTTTTTTTAACGCCGAACGTTCGTCATTAATTCAAATCTACGTAGCAAATTGTACCACCCTTAGAGTAAATTTTCCGACATAGACTCGCCGTAAGTGTTTACATTGAAATGTATAGTGCAAAGTGTTGGGATTTTTCAGATTTTCATATATTTTTTCCTTTTTTCAAAGTGTTTCTCTTGGTAATTATCGCATTTTTCACTTTTACAAAGGTTTTTTTGTCAGTATGTTATAAATAGATTTGTGTAACTACCTCAAAATATCTGTAACTATCACTTTTATATTATGCGGTTACTGCATTTTGTAATACACATTTTATTTATTTTCGAACTATTCGTGATATATAACGCTTTTTTATTTATTTTTTTTATTTATTTTTTTGCGACAGATAACGGTAAAGGGATATATAGAAAAATTACGATGTAATATAATAAATTTAGATTAAAATAATTTGTAGTTTTTCATATTTATATCTCCCGGGGGTTTCATGATGAAAATGGATGATAAATTTTTAACTTTAAGTAAACTTTCACGATATTTAAAAATTAAGTGTACCAATAAATATAACAATGTAATCAATTATTAAAGAAATATTCATATTCGAACCCCCACAAAACTAATTGGTGATTTTTCGCATTTATGTCTCTGCAAAGACTAACTGTTTCAGAGATAGAGAAACCACCGCCCAAAAAATAGATACATTTTTAATTATAACAAACATTTTTATGATATTTAAAAGTTGATCGCATCGATAAATTTAATAATGTAATAAATTATAAAAAATATTAAAAATTAATGTATTGCACCCCGCCGAATGGTTAACGAAGATGCCGTGTAGTCAGTACTGATTAGTATTACACCTAACTATTTAGGAGTATATGAAATTTCCCCTACGTCTTCCATCACTAATGTGGTAGGACGAAACATATAGACACATATATATATATATGCATATAATATAATGTAGTGTGCACGAAAATGTGTTTGGCATGATAATTTAGAAGATGAGTCAATAATAGGTTTATTAGCGCTGTATTTCGACCTTATTTGTTAGCTAAATGTTAAACTAAAGTAAAAATAACCGATATTAACTTATCGATGCATGCGCCGCCATATGTTCTAGAAAACTGATGTGCGCGATGACATAACACGACCAACACACACACTCATATATATATATATATATATATATATATATATATATATATATATATATATATATATATATATATATATATATATATATATATATAAAATGGTGAATCATAATTTCGTTTTAGACATTCGTGTTATTTACCTGCGTAATATTTTCTTTCATTCGGTCTTGTATGGCTACACCTACGTTTACACGTCTGTAAGTGTATATATAATATAAATATATATGTATATAAATGTAGATACTTATTTACCCGCCGCGCGTAGTACAGAATAAATGATTATAATCGTCAAATGTTTAAACAAAGGATATAACGGATAACGATAACAGTCGAACGGGGGGGTAGTGTCTTCTTTCCAGGTACAAGGTGCATACCCATCCGCGTATAACTAGCCGGCTAAATAAGACAGTCTATAACTCTGAAGAACTCGTCTTCGGTAATTACGCTTAATAACGCATGAACAATCCGAACAAATAAATTGCTAGAAACTCCTCTTGAAGGATAATTTACTTTCGACCGAAGGAAATCGTTTGACGAACGTATATTATACCTATGTATATATATATATGTATATATTATATGTGTGTATGTGAAAGTGAGCGATAAAAGGTGAGAGACTTGGGAATTCTATTTATTAAATGACGTTTCCTCAAGACTTATAGAACAGTTATCCAATTGCAGTTATAATAATAATGATAATAATAGTAATAAATTACTTGTATTATTGTTATTAGCCAGGCAGCCTGTCACTGGCATTAAACGGTGGTCGGTCCGAGTCTACGGCTTAATTTACTGCTAAATTATTGTTAACTCTTCCTGTTTCGTTTTTTCTTTTCTTCACTTTTGTTTTCCACTCTCGATAATTTTCTTTAAATTTAATTTTGTATTTTTTTTATTTATTTTTTTTTTCATCGCGAGATCTTCGTAAATAATGAGATAGTTTACACGTGCAATAAAAATGAAATAGAAAATAAAATAACGCTTAAATTTAAAAATAATAAAGGATAAACCGAAATTATAAGACGAAATAAATCTTTTTACCTAAAGAATTAACGCACGAATTTTATCACGACGCTGCTTCGCGCCGATTTAATATGGATTAGCCGAACCATACTGACAATACATTTAGTACTAATAATTGTAATAGGTATTTATTTACCTTTTTATGTAAGACTGAATCTTTAGCGGTGAGGATTAATCATTTCGTAGAAATAACCTCCGAATTATAAAAAAAGGAAGTTTATTTCTACCGCTCACGTCGGAATTCAATTTTCTTTCGTCCTTGTGATACGCTTTATATGTCGAGATATGATTATCACTATTCTGAGTCAACTGGAAAAATCGACAATAGCAAATTCACGAGTAACTTTCACGAGGCTGTTCAAATTTCCAGCAACTCGTTAAATAAATACAATTATTTTCATTAGAGGCATTTTATTATTAAGATTCCTCGTCACCGATGGTATTCGAAGTGAGCAGTTCGCACGAGCAAAAGCCCGAATAATCACCACGACGCTACTAGGTAGGTATATATTCGTTTCCGACGATCACACACCTCTTTTGATATATTTAAATCGCTGCGATCACTTTCGACCCGTTCATTTTTATATATTATTTTTTTGTATTTGCTAAAATAAAATAATCGCGTTTAGACGCGAAATTGCGATTTTTTATATATAACTTTCATTGTGCTTCCACGGCTATAGAACATATATATATATATATATATATATATATATATATATATATATATATATATAAAACTTTTATCCAGCTTCCGCGGTAGTTTACACGTGGTCGAACGCAATTTTTTAATATATTTAATACATCATTTTCTTTGCCGTTGTTTTAATTTCTTTCGGGGTTTTCACAGTTTTATTGAAAAAATTTGTTTTCTGTCGTCGTTCAAATTCGGTTCACGCATATTTTACGCATACGTTACCTCCGGAACACGAGAATTCATCCTATTACCGTTTTTCTACGTTTCTACTTTAGTCTTAAGTGAAAAATATTAACACGAGCTGCGAATCGCTTCCCAATGGAGAACACGTTCTATGTGTCATTTCGTAAGTGTATACTCGGCAGCACAATAATACGGAGAGAAAAAACGACGAATGAAGTGCAGAGTTTGTAACGGATTACTTCCAGTTCCGCGGACGGATATAATGACGATTAAAGTCCCGTACAAGGATTACTGCTATTTTTTATTTCTGTCTCGTATACACTACGAATATTATTATTATTATTAATCATTATTATTATCATTATTATCATTATTATTATTATTATTATTATTATTAAGGACGATAAAAAGACGAGCAAATGCGAAAAAATTGAAAAAAAAAATTATAAGGGCGAACAATTCAAAGACCACACACACGACAAGTAACAATGCGATGATTTGAACCCTTAAATGGCAACAATGATGATAGCAGCGAATAGTAAGACGTATTAAATAATAATCGTCATTATCGCGATTATAGCGGCCTGTTTCGATGCCAATCTTGCACAGATCTGACTACTTCCGTCTGTTGCTTTTAATTTAATTACTTTCAAACTGTCCTTTTGATTTCGTTCATTCAAGTTCAATTAACGCAGTTCTAGTTCTGGGACGCGTATTATAATCGTATTTATTTTTCGTAGGACACCGATAATTAATAAATTAACGAATTTTCTGTTATAACTGCTCTATCACCTCCTTTATTAAGATTTGTAATACTCTTGTGTAAATCTCGAATATTATCGACTATCGTTATAAATGTTGATAATTACGTCGTATCCTTCGACATTCGTTACGACTGCAAAAAAAAAAAAAAAAAAAAAAACACTGGATGAATTCGGATAATTTAAATCTTTTTATAACGCATAACTCGAACCCGCTTACTCGGACAACATTGAATAAACTTGCGTTATTGCAGAGTAGAACTAATTTAATGTTGAAGTAGACTGGTATTAATGAATACTAACAATTCATAGCCGACAGTAATCATTGTAAGAAGTAAAATTATGAAAATCCTGAACTTTGCCTATATTTTAATTATTTTTGTTTAATTTTAAATTTTTTTAAACAGAATTTTTGAACTGTAAGGTAATTCAAACTTACTAGCACACGATACAATCGCCTAAATCTTTCTACGATTAACAGTCTTAATACTATTCAAGATATAATTTTTTCCCGTATTTATATATATATATATATTATATATATAATATATATGTGTGTTTCTACATTCAATGTCAAACATACTATAGTACAGACAGCGGGTACTGAAATCGATCTACCGCCTTTTACGAGTAATAAAGATTAAGAATACTTTAACAGAAATCTGTAGAAAACCTCGGTTCGATTGACACAAAAGATAGCAACGAAATTACGTCAGATTAGTAAATTTTTTCGATCCAGATTATTGTCAATCAAACCTTGTCAACGACAATTCGAATAATAATAATAATAATAATAATAATAATAATACTAGCAATACATTCGTCGATGAGATGCGGTCATCCATCAAAACTTAACTTTCTGAAGACGAGGGTGTTAACGTTTCAATAGTATTCGTCTTTGAATAATATCTTTCTTCCGATATCCTCGATTCTACATCTTCCTTTCAAAAGTCAAAAAAGAAACAGTCAATCCGAATAATCCGGCACCGAACTATTGTTATCGTCGAATTGACGCCTATTAACAAACCGTACTTTACCTTAAGGTATGACGTGTGGCAGCTGGAAAATGGCGAGTGCGCTCGATTAAATATAATGCGCTTGCTTATAATTCTGTCCGCACGTATTTACAGACGTAATTATTTAAATGCGCGTATATAACTTCTAATGGAAAAATCTGTAAACGAAGATAAAACTGAAGAAATAATATGCACAAACGGCACGACGGTAAATATAAAGATTAAACAGAAAAGAATATCGCGTGTAAAATCCGAGATATATCGCTAGTTTGATAACGTCAGACGGAAAAATGGGCAAAGAAAATTAGAAAAATAATAGCCTTAGCTAAAAACGCTTCTAAAAAAAGCAGAACAGAGTGTCCCGAAATGTTCCTTTACATATATCGGGAAAAGGGTTTATCGAAACGATTGTTTAAAGCGTCGCAGAGAAATACGGACTAAAAAAGAACGATCGGAACTTTCAAGCTTTCGAAGTTTGGCCCTATCGAAGGATGACGGTATTATCGCGGATGGATAAGGTCGCAAAAAAGAAGATATTTCGGAGAATGTCGAAGATCGAAAAAAAGAGGAAAGAATATCACTTCAAACGGCTCGAAAACTGAACAGAACATAAATCAAACGGAAAATTAAGAAAAGAAACACCGAGAAGTCCGATTCATTAAAAGAACAGAGCTGTGTAAAGATAAAATAGTTAGGAATTTAATTGGTTAGCTACAGGTCAGGTTGACCACCGACCGAATGGTTGAGGAAAAATGATCGTGTAGACATAATTGTAAATATCGAATAAAATATTTAAAGTTACTTATACTCAATCTTGATTTTTCTTCAGATAGCGGCAATATCCTAACAGGTCACTTTTAATTAATTGAACAGTCTGCGTTATTTATACTGATTTTAGTTAGATTTTTTTTTCTATATGTCCGGACTACCTCGAATTTCGTGAAGTATTTTCCATATATATATATATATATATATATATATATATATATATATATATATATATATATATAATTTTCAGTATATAAAACAAAGTTAAAAAGAAAGTAATAAAAAGTTGTACGGTTGATCATGTGTTATCGGAGGTTAATTTTTAATTTTCAAGACGATCTCCGACGTACAGTTGATACTTTAAAATCTTCGATATAGTCAATTTCTGAAATTTTATACCATTTTCTGCAAATTTTTCAAATCATCATTCTTGTTTCGTTCGCACTCAAGCGGGATTATAATAAATTTAAATTTCTTCTTATCTACCACGTCTCCGATCGGAGTTTGACGATTTGGAGTTTGACGATCGGAAATGTCATTTTTCACTCTATCGATGGCCGTAATTTAATTCCACTCAGGTACGTCATCGTTGGAGATCCAACCGCAATGAAGTTTCCATCTGACTACGCTTCTTTTGCCAACAATTTCTGTAGATAGCACCAATTGCAAAGGATGATATTTCTCATTTCGATGGATATGACCGTAATAACTCAGTTCCGTAATAATAGACTTTCTTTTGATATCTTGTTTAAGACTTATTTACTCGTTATTCCGTCTGTCCGCGCAATTTTTAACATTCGTCGATATATAGAAGGCGTGTATTCCGTATGCTAATTGTCCAACATTCGACTACTTACAATAAGACAGTAAATACATAAAAGTTCTAAGCCTCATTTGAAAATGCAGACTTATATCTTTTCTTGTAAATGATGTCTTTATGGGGGGGTTGATAAAAATGGACCTAGATTTTCCTATTTTGGTTCTAATTTCCATATTCTGATCGACTTCTTCGAGCACATAGAACTTTTACTACTCTTTCGATTTTAGTTGAACTAATGTGTATACTACTTGTAGATGTGTTCGACGAACATACATTTAATAATAGCCGCGTTTATATCCAACCCATAACTCTGAGACATAAATCCGCGTAAGCATGTCTTATGGATCAGAAAGACTGTCTGACACCAATACTCTATAATCCGCATACGTGATATCGGACATTCGTTCTTCTCCAACCGTGATTCCGTCTTCTGATATAATGGCCATCCGAAAAATGTAAATAGACGTTAAATAATAACGCTGATAGTACACAGCCCTGTCTTGATCTTCGTTTGATTTTAATTTCATCTGTAAAGGAATTTTCGTAACGAACTGTAGCTGTTTGGTTCAAATATAGGTGTTGTACAATTTTAACATCTGCTTCACCTATTCTGATTTCTTTCGAAGTTCGCATATGTAATTCGCAGTCAAATACCATTTTGTAAGCTATCAAATTAAACCTCGAGTACAACATTTGTACCGGTTCATCAGTAGGCGTTCTGTATTAGATGTACAGTGCAAACGATTTCTCTCTAATCAAGTTATAAAGCCTATACGGACGTACGGGTTATCATTGTGAGGATGCGCTTAACAGGGATCATCATTTTACGCGCAATTTCGAATGCCTATCAGTACTCGCGAAATGAAGACATTCGTTATTGATTTACATATAAAGTTTGTCGCTTAGAAGAGTTCGCTCCAGAAAGAGCTCGTCAAGCTTTGGATACCAGAAATGATGTCAGACGACTTAATCGTCTATACCCAACTGATCTTCTATCTTGTTTAGCAACAGTATTACTAATTCAAGGAGTTCTAATCGCTGAAGTTAACCCCATACTTGTTCAGTTTTTAATTTTTTTAAATAGTAGCATTAAGATCGTACATAACAATAAAAATTCTAAAAAAATGTATATTTTTGCATATTTCGCGTAGAACTCATCAACCGAGTAAATGTAAAATATATAATTTAAACAAAAAAAATTTAACGAATGGAAAATTTTTTTTCGATAATTCTTTTCCGTCTACATGGAGTTAAGAGATCATCATCATGGCCTGATTTCTAGTAATATGCGCCTAGTTTTATGTCTTTCTTGGGCTACCCTAAACAATTCTTCGTCGTATGTCCGGTACTTTAAGGCATGCAGCCACAGGTCTTCTTGGTCGTCCGCTCTCTCTTATTGCATTGATTCTTCCTTGCATAAATCTTTTTATTATTTCATATTTTTCTCCTCTTGTTTTACATGGGCAAAGTATTAAAACTTCTTTTTATCGTCTGTATTATTTCTGGGCTACTGACATTTACTTTTGTTAGTACTTCTACGTTTTCGACCTTTTCTGTCCATGATAACTTAGTCATCTTCCTATAGATCAAGATTGCAAATGCCTCCAACTTTTTCCTATATTTCCGGTTGATCGTCCATATTTCAGCCTCGTATAATAATATCGGTAGCACGTAACATTTTACCATTCTTTTTCTTAGTTCTATTGTATTCATTTGTTAATATCTTTTTTAATTAACAAAAGGCAGATCTTGATAATTCTATTCTACATTTAATGTCCATTGTTTGAGTACCATTTATTGTTATCCGTGTACTTAAGTATTTTTGATAATACGAATCCCCCCCCCAAAAAAAAAAAAAAAACATCACGCCGGATTGCGGAAAATAATAATCCTTTTTGAAATTATTTGCACGCTTCCTTTCGATGGACACTCTCGTTGCATAATTCATGATTTATACGGCGATAATATCAGCTTCGTCCAGTTCGAATATGCGATACGTACGCTCGGCTATAGCTGATTTTTGAGATTCACCAATGGTTGACATTTATTCTCCGGATGAAGAATTATTTCAGGCATTTAAGCGAAAGTTCGGTTTGTTCATAGTACAATATGAAGCCGATATTTATTTTAGACTATAAACTGTTATTTCCTATTTTAAAGTACAATATTATTATTTAAAATTGTAATTTATTATTTCAATTGTAATCTATTGGTCATAAAGGTTTAGCTCGATCTAAAGTGAAAAAAATATAAGCATAGTCGAGCATATTTGCTTCTTGAACTTACTCGATTAAAAATATGATTAATAGGTAATCTAATAAATATTTACCTATTATATATTGCATTGTAAACTATAATATAAGCTACCTAGTTTTTTAGTTGTTACCCCCTCCGCATATTAATAATTATGCAGAATTTTAGATAACTCGCATGTTATTAGGATGCGCAGTATGAGCGAGGGTTAAACTAGGTGCTAATATTTCATTTTATGTAATTTATAACAATTACGAAGTTATATACTTTCGTTCATTCATTCGTTCGAAGAAACATCTTAATATATTTACGGGAATAATTTTAGGAATTTTTCCTCTACATAACATACACATATACATATAGTTTATTGATGGGTAAGTACTTTTACCTTTTAAAGCGTTCCTCGTCCAACTGTTTGCAAATTTCATCTTTTAGTTTGCTGCTTTCTAAACTGCGCCCTCTTCTTTGTCTTTATCCTACATTTTAAGTTCGCACAGTATGTCGTATACGTCCAGGCGAATTTCAAAAAACCATTTTCTTCCAGCGATTACAGCCCAGCCGGTTTTTTGCATATTACCCCATGTTGGATTCGTATCCGATCGGCTCGCTAAATTAATGCATAGGACGTTAACAATTTTCAATCACCGTGTCCGTTAAAATTATACTAACGAAATTTTTTATTATGCTGTCGACGTGAAATGTCTGGCAATTTTAAAAATATTTATATAAATACGCCCCTAAACTATCTTCAGTTCGCTTAAGTGTACGATAAACGCTTGTATATACAATTTATAATTTTGTACTTCTCAAAATTTCATAATGAACGTCTGAAAGAAATTTATATCTGTACATAAGTACGTTTATAATTCGTTTACCTATCACCGCCTAGTACACTAAAACGGGTGGTTGGTCCTTTAAGCATTCTTCCAAATTTCGTCGTTCCAAAAAGGAACTATTTTTTATCGGTCATTTTTTAAATTTTATTAACGGTATTACTAAGAAAAATTTAAAAAGGAAACTTATTTCGGAGCATATTATTTCTTGATCAGTAATCTCGCCTCGATTCACGATTTCCTGTTCATCGGCTTCCATTTGCTTTTTGTAACGTATATCGTCCGCAGAGTTCCGTTCGGTAGAAGGACCGGCGTACAGCTGAACCGGATTCGATTTGGGCCGAATCAGGAACCCCATTTTCTTCGGAATATTTGCCGTTGTTTTCTTTCGATTTAGCGAATTAACTGCTCAAAATAAAGTCGAAGGAAACGCAACAAATTTCAAATATTTAATCAGCAAAATAGATTGGGTGGAGAATTAAGAATATTGGCCTTCCAGTTAAAATATAAACAAAAAAAAACAGTATTTTTGATCTCTAATATAGTTAAATATTAATACGCGGCCGAATGCTTAGAGATAAATGATATTAGAAAAATCGAAATATTGGAAAAAGCGAATGAAAAATTGCGAGAAAAATATAAGATATTAATGAGAAAATAGGAGAGCTATCTGACGTTGTGAGGAAAATTAGATTGTCACATATTCAATAACAAACATGGTGAAGGTCTCAGCATTTTGATCAGTTGACCACACTTTATCGGGGTGGTTCTCGAACAGCGAAAAGGACCTCGATGAAATGCAAATAATAGATAAAATGCAAGGACCGATTAAGGAATATAATTTAGAAATAAAATTATAATCATAGTGAAACTATGAGAAGAAATCCCGACTAAGAAAGAAAGAGAAAGAAAATGTTTACTGTTTTCACACACGGTCCACCAGCAAATTTCTAGAGAATAATAATTATCACCGTAGTGCCGGAATTCATTTGCAACGATCATCCTGACTTAAATCTCGCTTTTCATCACTGTATCTCAGGCATTTGTCTACTCTTTTTTTTTTTCATAGATTTCCCCTTAAATAATTGCGTGTTTCTTATAACATGACCGAAATTATTCGAGATTTTTTCTCGATTATACAATTTATTTTTATTTTTATTTTTTCATCAGTTTTCCAACTCATTCGTCATGTTTATTTTTGCCCCTAACTCTTTAGCTTATATATATATATATATATTATTTTACTATACGTCCTAGGAGTTTTTATTTTTCGCTATTCTATAGGTGACCCAGAGAAGACGGACGGTTTTCTTGTTTTTTGAATAACTCAAACACTATTCGACCAAAATTTTTCAATATTTTATTTAAAAATAAGAAAACGCGAGATTAGTTTACAATCATTTCTGTAATGGAACACAATATCGTTCAGATGATCGTCATTTGCAACGACACTTTCATTCAGTCTTAACATTTTCGAAGACTTTTTCGAGCATAGGTGGCTGAATTTTTGAAATTTCTTCAGAAATCCGACTTTTCGGGTCATCCCAGATCTGGTGGACGTGTTTCGTAAACGCGATTTTTAACGTATCACCACAAAAAATCCCGTAACTTTGATTTGCGAAACATCCTTTGCACTATCGTGATCGGTTCATGCCGAATATGACGTTCTATCCATAGCGCTCCTTCTCTTTATAGGATGCCACGATAACTGAAACTAGACAAAAACGAATTTTTCGTATGTACACTAAACGCGAAGCACACGGTATGCGTTGTTGTAGCAGTATTACCAACTGGGCTATTCAAAAAACAAAACTATTGTTCGCTCAATATACATATGAATATATATATATATGCATGAAATCCATTTTTGGAACAATTAATATGGGGTTCACCCGGGGAATGTAGTCTAATTTTAATTGACAACTTTCTTCCCCCCGTTCGTTTGGTTTAAAACTAAAATACCCCGTGGTAAAACCGGTTCGAACATTCTAGAAAAATTATTATATATAAAGGTTATCGAATCATTTGGCTCCTCTTCAACTTATATCGACATATCTTAGTCCGATCCCTCATCAAATCTCTGCGAAAATCCACCGAACTTATTTTTATTATACAAAACCACATTTCTAAACCGTTTTTTTTTTTTTTAAAATACTTTTCGTTATTTATTATAAGTATATATCTCTACATCTATATGAACGATTCCTCGATGGCTAAATTTCTAAGGATCGAATGAAGCCGAACATACATCTTGGTCGACGGAGACGATATTAATAATTTTTAACAAGGCGTGATCGTCGTTGAACTAAAACGAAAACAAAATTTTCTTCCGCTTCTGCGACTTCTTCTTTGTTACTTTCCTAACGAAAGGTACGTCTCATTTCTTAATGATTTATACACAGCATCGTGCGTTGTTCTATTCGTATTGTTGTGCATTAGACTGGAATTGCGAATGTTTAAAAAGACTATATATCCGAAATAAAAGTTGATTCACATCTCTCTCTCTCTCATGCGTACCTTGTATATGCATACATATACATATTCTGGTAGGAACCCTGTAATAAAGGAACACCCTTTCCAGTTTACACTCTTTTGGAAATAAAAATCAACTCCGAATAAAAACATACATTAAACGACGCGCTAACGACGTCGATGATAATGACGATTTTGACGACAATGGTAATTGTAAAGATACCGAATACTTCGCTAGCAGTACTTTTACTTCGGATCTGATCTCTGCTCGTTGTAGCGAAAGAGAAGGCCTTCTCTTCCAACTAGATGAACTCGTATGCAGGACGAGCTAAAATTACGCGATGATATATTACTCTACCAACTACAAAACGCGCTATTACGCTCTATTATAGCCTGATTCGATTATCCACTACAAGCCTAAGCCTCTAATGTAATCGACGTATCCGCATGATATTAATATCGATAATAATAATAATAATACCATAATAATAACACTAGAAGTAGGCACGAAAATCTTTTCTCGTCTTTCTTTTGTGCCGGGCATCCTTTATTCTGAAATCATATTACATCGTATAAATATATGTATATATATAATACATATGTATGTATGTTTGTGTGTAATTGTGTTCGCGCGAACTAGTGACATCTAAATAACCATCTAAAGAAGCTCTTGTTCGTTATTTACAAAAATGATAATAATTATAACAATACAGATAAATAGTACTATAGCGATGAAAAAGATATAACCAGACGAGGTAAACGAAGATTATAGAATAGGGACTCTAGCGTGATAAAACTATATGGTGCCACAAAGTAGACACGCCGTAAAAATGACCGAAGGAACACTTATAAAATAAATCCAATACAGAAGATACAATAATTCCCATCCTTTCACGGTTGTTCATTCTGTTCGCGTTAGAAATTATTAAGGTATCTATAGAGAGAGAGAGAGAGAGAGAGAGAGAGAGACGCATACATAGAGATAGAGTGAGCGACAGCGATGATAAGGTGATGACGTAGTGGAATATAGAGTGGAGGGAGAGACAGAAAGAGGCATATAGTGATAGAGTGAGATTGTTGGTGTGAGGGAGAAAGCGTGAGAAAGAAAGAAGTGTAAGTGTTGAGGAAGGCAAGAAATAGTGAGAGACAGATTGGGTGGACAACGAGAGAGAAGTAAAAAGAGACACAGAAAGTCAAAACGTGGCAAAAAGAGAAGAATGATGATATGAGCGAGAAAGTGGCATCTACAGGAAGAGCGAGGAGAGTGTCGGAGAGAGACTGATAGGGAGAAAGAATGAAAGAGAATGTGTTTATGAGAGAAAGATACACTGAAAGAAAGAAGAGCAGACAGACAACAGACACTGACAGAGAGAGAGACGGTGACAGTGGAGGTATGGTATGAGTGAGAATGAGTGGGTGTAAGTGGGAGGGAGAGAGAGAGATAGTGATAGTAATATAAAATTTTCGCTACGTGGACCGACTGATTCCGTTCTAAATGTTCCTATGTGTTCAAATTTCGACGTCACCCGCAAAAAGAAATATTTATATATTTCTTAACACGGGATACATTCGCGTAAAGCGAAGAATAAATTTTGGGTAACGAAAATATAATATTAAATTGAAATATTATTATTATAAAATCCGCATCTAAGTTGGTAAAACGTAATACATCGTAAACGCTATAAAAATTTGTGCAGATTTTAGTATGTTATAAAACATATACGTTTAATATAAATACGTATATAATATAAAATGCATATTTTTTTTTTAATGAATAGTTTGCGAGCAAGCCGCCACACTTGAAATTAATTAAATTATACGATACATTCACACGCGCGCGCGAATATATATATATATATATTATATGTATACACGAACATGGCATGCGAAATGGTGTTCGTTACATTATTGAAACTTGCAATACATAATAGGTAATTAATTATATATATACATATCTTCTTCTTCATGGTGTGTCATACTCTTTCCAGAGCGTTGGCGATTAGATGACAGCTAAAACTTGCGTTCTCTTGCTCCTTGGATAAGATCTTGGGTAGAGCTGATACTGGTCCAGTTCTTGATGTTTTGTATCCAGTCTGTTCTTTGTCTTTCTGCACGTTTTTTTTTTTTTGGCTTAATTGAACTGTTTCATGTTGAACACCATCCATTTTGGTTTTCTTTACATTGATGTTTAGATTATACCTTTTCCCCACGAAGTTAAGTTTGTTAACGAGATGTTGGAGGTCTTGAATATTATCCGCTAAAATAGCAGCGTCATCCGCGTAACGGATGTTATTAATTATTTTTCCATTTATCCAAATTCCATACGGCAAATCCGAGAGAGATTCTTCGAATATTTGTTCCGCATAAAGATTGAATAATAATGGGGAAAGGATACATCCTTGGCTAACACCCCGTTGAACTTCAATCTTCATCTCATGTTGACCCGGTCCCAATATTAATTCTGCTTCTTGATTCCAATATAGGTTTTTCATAATTTACATATCATTCTTGTCAATTCCGATACTTTGAAGGATTTTAATTAGTTTATCATGTTGAACATTATCGAACGTTCGTAATCTATAAAACAAATGAATGTATCCTTTTCTCTATTTTTTTGTAATAAAATGTTCATTGCTGTTAGCGCTTCTCTAGTCCCAACACAAGGACGAAATCCAATTGGATGTCTGGAAATTCGAATTCACATTTTGATTTAACTCGCCGATGAATAATCCTCAGAAAAGATTTAAATAAGTGGCTCATAAGGCTAATAGTTCGCTGTTTCTTGAGTATCAGGATGAATGAGGACTTGAGCCAGTCCAATGGAATCTCTCCAAAACTATATATTTGATTAAAAAGTGAAGTTAATTTCTTAATACTGTCATCATTTAACAATTGGATTATATCTCCTGGAATTTTATCCGGACCAGTTACTTTCTTGGGATACATCAGTCTAATTGAATGTTTTACTTCGGATTCCAAAATTGGTAAGCTTTGTTAGGTATCATAAAATAGTTTCTTCACGTACAACTTCCAGATTCATGCATAGTTTTTTCTGACTGATACTTCAATTTCTTTACACTGTTCTTCAGCTTGTCTAATTTTCTTTTTTATTTTCTTATTGATTTTATTACACAGTATTAAATTAACATTCTTGTAATATCTCCTTTGGTCCATCCATCAAGTTCATAATTTCATCGGTCATCCATTTCTTCTTTTTGATATTGTTTTTCTTTAGATGATCTTGGCAAGTAGTTAAAATTGGTTGATTCAATCGTTCTATTATTAGTTCTGCGATTATTTGTTTCAATTTGGCATTTAGCTCTTCAGATATCTTAGTTTTCACATCTGCTGATCTTAATTTGTTTATGTCTATATTATTTCCATAATTGTTGTTCCTCGGTTTCTTCTTGAAATCCAGTCTATATTGGTTGCGAACGGAATTTATATCAGCTCCTGGGAAAGTCGTCAATTTTTCGACCATATTCCGGAATCTATTGTTCACTACGATGTAATCAATTTGGTTTCTAATAACAGATTCCTTACTGTCCCCACGAGCTTTCCATGTACAAACAAGTCTCCTTGGTAAATTAAACCATGTGTTTGTTATGATCAGATTGTTTTGTTCGCAAAAATCAACTAATCTATCCCCACGCTTATTAATGTTGCCAAAACCAAATGGTCCAACAGAATTTCCGCGTTTACCTACTTTTGCATTGTACTCGCCGTGACCTCTAATTTTGTCTATTACTTTTTGAGTATCTTCATAAAGACCCTCAACTAGCTGGTCATATTTTGAATCAGATTTTGGGGCATAAATTGGGATTATATTTATTAAATATTGGGCACCTTGGATCTGTAGCAGCATCAGTCGGTCTGACGTGTCCCACTACGTACTTCGCCATTTTGTGTGACACCATTATCCCTATACCGTTTTTGGTGTGGTTACCTTCAGTTTCATATCCGGAGTAATAAATTATTCCTTCATCCTGTCGACAGCTGCCAGTACCTGGCCATCTATGCTGTATTCCCATGGCATCAAGTTTCAGACGTTTCATCTCTAGCCATGCATTTTGCAATAATCTAGATTGACAAAATGTTCTTACATCCCAAGTACCGATATTGTAAGATCGTTTCTCATTATTATTGTTGTTAGATTTAATTCTTCGTATCTTATGTCCATTTAAATACTATTTATCTGCCATAAAATTATAACTTGACGATTAACATCTCGATTTTTCAGCGTGTCCTCACCTGTAGGGTGCTGTACCAACAAGGGCACAGGAGGACTCAACCCAACCTGCATTGCTACAGGGGACCCCACCCATTGCTTGACACACTGCAAGTGTGTCCCATAGGTACAGTATTTATGTTGTTCCTTTGACACGGCATGATTATTGAGAAAAAATATACTGGTGGTTTCTCGTTACCTTCCACTGGTTTATCTGTTAGTGTTTTCTCCATTAGCCTTGGGATCAATATTCTACCCGCAAGGCAGCGGGTTTTTACTGAGGAGGTAACGATTTTAGGTTTTTATGGCGACCTAAATTCGCCGAGGGAGAGACAGTCATAGGATTTCTGCAGACTTTTAGTGGACAGGTCCTCAAGCTGCCCATATGCATCCTCGTGTCTCCTTACCATGTCGCTACTGGAATCGTCTGCTAAAGATTTTCCGCCAGTAGCTCCACTTGATTCGCGACTGCAGATCGGTTATTCGCACCTGGCCAATATATCTACTGGTCGTTCCACAATCCACCACCCGTCGGTTAGAGATCAGGATTCCAGGAGGCACATAGTACCCCCCGGGGTGGTTATACATATATATATACCGATTGTATTTATATACATACATGTAGGCATATAGGGGACTATCGAATATCTGCACGATGGTTATTCGGGTGCCGATTATTCGTGCTCATTCCGGGAAGGAAAATTTAAAGACAAACATTTTCACGGCGATCGTACGTATTATAATTTTGTCCGGTTTCGTATTGTGAGAGGAATACTTTATATTTTATTTTATTTATTTATTCAGGTGCGTCAGCTATAGACATTAAGCCAACGGGCAGATAAGTTTTGCAAAAAAATTTGATTCACGAAGTGATAACATAACCGCGATTTTGGAATCGAATTCGTTATTGAATGTAGTGTAAGGAATATCAGTAACACGGTTAAAGGTTAAATCATCTACGCCAGTATATCATGTGATCACGATGAGCTTATATACGTTCACTGTTGGAAGTAATATATGTATAAATACACACACACACACACACACACACATATATATATATATATATATATATGCGGAAGAATAAATAGTTCAATTTTAAACATTAATAGACGAACGAATTTGAAAACGACTAATCAAACTGGTCCCTTCGACAAATTGTTAAATTAGTGCTATCTATTCTGACCTATTCGTAGGAGAGACTTCTCTCCCATTGCGAGCAGTATTTCTGCTTGTTCGCGTACGTTAGATCGAACAACAACAAGAACGAGACAAAGCAAATACTGGTGAACTATTTGCTTTGCTTTCACGGTTGGAAGATGAATCGAGTAATTGGGGCTTGCGGAGCTTTTCAGCTTTTACAAAAGATTTGCTCTTCGGGTGGACATTAATCAACGAAACGGAAGTTATATGTATATATATACATATATTACAGAACACGTTCGTTACTTCAATTAACTTCAGCAACGATAGTTTCTGCAAATATTACCCGTTGGTCGTACAAAACGGACTAATAAAATGGCCGCGCCTATGGTTCATTATTTAAATTTTTATAAGTTAAAACTCACTATTACATAGAATAATGGTTTTTGTTTCCGTAATTTTCTAGTGTATATATAAATATTATTTTATAACTGGAAAAAAATATTGTTCAAATTGTTACAGCGTGAAAACGTTACCGAGTTAACTCATAACTATTTTTGACTAAATAACAATTATTCCTTAGGACGAGAAATAACAAAAAAAAAAAACATCTGTGCCTCGGATGAAACTTAAAGACGTTTAATCTGAATTCACTACACTTTTTTTTTTTAAATTTTTATGCTAGTGTACATATAAACATCACACACTCACACACATATAAGAATAAACCTAAGTATCTGTATTAGTCCAGACGCCTAACATTACAAAACGTGGTTTATACGTATATATACATATATACATATATATATATATATATATATATATATATATATATATATATATATATATCCGTTCTGTATTTCGTTGACACACCTAACGCAACAAAACATGGTTATATATGTATGTATATATATATGTGTGTGTGTATGTGCGCATGTGTATATACATATATATACCCGTGCGTTAATTCGGCTCGCTCGCTCGCTTATTGGTGTTTTGCGGGTTAACTTCCCATATATACCGCGCCAACACAAGTTTCACTTTAAAACTTCAGTTTATCAATTTTAAAGCAACCTCCTACCAATATATATATATATGTATATATATATATATATATATATGTGTGTGTTTATACAATATATATGTTTATACAATATATTTAAAAAAATGAAAACTACTCTATAAACTTGTAGAATAGTCTCAATCTGAAAAATATACATATTTCGACGTTTTAGCTTCATTCGCAGCTGGCGACGTAAAGTTTTCCATCAAACTTTCAATTATTACGGCTAGAGCAGTAGCACCTCACTAGGTGCATACCTGCGTTGTGTATAATTACTGTCTCGAATGCTAGTCCATTTTGTACTAAAAACAAATAATGTACAATACGCTAGTCACGATGCTCGATGACTGAGGATGATGACGGATGTGTTTATTCTAAAACGTCGTGTACATTCTATTTATAACGGTCACGAAACGTAATAACAATATTTTAATCGTTTCAATCGCAAAAGTACTCCGCATATTACGTAAACTTTTAATACCTGCATTTTCAAATGAGGGGCATTTAATCGACATTTCAATTTTAGAAATATTTTTATAATACATATTAAGAAATGTCTAGTCTTCTAAAAAACGATATTTTGTTTTCCTGATATCGATCGTATATTTCAGGAAAAATGTACACGTATAAAACTGCACGGGACTGTTAATGACCCTGTATCACTTAATCTACGCATACATTACTTATAATATATATATGTGTATATATATATATATGTATGTATGTATATACATATTTATTTTTTGTATACGAAGTCCTCTGCAAGTGTACTCGTTACAACGTTGTACAAAAAATATTATTTTATATTTTCACCTCCTCGAATCATTTGCTAAAAGTATTTCCTATATCGAAATGTATAATTTTATGTAAAAAGTTGATAACGCTTGAATGAAAGAGCTAAAGAAAGTAATATTTTTCTTGAACTTCACCGGAATCTTATTTATTTCGTACGACAAAAAAAATAACCAATTTCGCACATTCTCAGTCAACTAATTTCATCAACTGCCAAACACTCACACCACACAGGTTAAAACACAAAATACAGGGGCCCGATACACAAAATACTCTCAAACAACCCTCAATCAGTAGATAGCATTCTGGCTTTTGTAAGAGAAAGCGGACATATAAACCAGACGTCTCCTTATGCTGTAATAACCCTGGTGGTTACAAACGGCATGTGGAGATTTACGTAATATTTAAAAAAAAAAAAATTATTTAAGAACAAATCGGTAGCTGAAATGCACGTCGAGTTAACATGGAAAAGTACCGAATGATGAAATTAATTTTTAAAAATAACATTCTAGTCAATCTTAAGAGTCTAATTTTTAATAGTTGCTCAATTCCGTGTTTGACTTACATCACCCAAAACAAGGTCGTCAACGCAAACGAAACAAAACATGTTGAGAATCTGGCGAAATAATTTTAGGAAGGTCAATACTGAACATCGAGAAACTAGGCAAATTAGAAAAATGAGTTGAAACGGAGGTAAATGTAATTGTGGAGGACGTGTACAAAGATGATCGGAAGACGAAGAAGCTTCGACATTTATATGATTTAGGAGTATATTTGGTGGTAACAGGAAAAAAACACGATTCTATAAAAACAGCGTTGCCAATGTTATTACCCACGTGTTAGACAAAAACTATACGTCCATTTTACGAGTGGGACAAATAATTAACTTAAAACTAATACGCGAAAAACCACTAGGTACCATTAAGCAATGTGCGGGACTTATTTGTCCCACTAGGACTGAAAGGGTTAAAGCAAATAAACTGCAGGAAAAACCACCACCCGAAACCTGCATGAAATAAGTATATAATAAAATGGAATATGAGATAACAGACGATCAGCAATGAAGAGAAAAATAAATAACTATATACATAAAAATAAACTTAAACTTAAATAATAACTATATAGCATCAGGAAATCATAATAATGTATGTTTAATTCTTTCATGTTTATATTTCTTATATTTTAATTGGAGACTAGTGCGAGTCTAGTCTCCTATATTGTTTATAATGGGATACACGTTTCGGGTACAATCGTTAAAAAATTCTTTGGTTTGCTGATTTATTACTTGATGCACGTATGGTAATTTTAAAACTCTGTGCATACGAACTATTCTATCATAAAACGGAGCTTTATGAATGATTCTACAACATTTATTTTGCATGGTTTACAATTTAGATAAGTTAGAGAGACTTACGTAAGACCACATAGGACACGCACACAACATTATCGTCCCACATAGCTAAGACCACCAAGGAGCGTGATATTCTGTACACGCCCGCTACTTCCCTCCCTGATATAACATACGTTACATTTTTCAGCGTATTACGCAATGTTATGCACTTGCCAAACACCGGTCTAATATTATTCCTATATAATAGTATTTTTCCCAAACGATCGGTAATGCTTTTACAAATGAGGGGCGTATTATTTCTTCGTCAAAATTAGAATTATTTATATTCAGCTCTTTTCCGCTAAATTTTTCAACTAGAAAATTTACATCCTTTTTACCATACCCATTACAAATCATCACTTGCTTTACTCTGTTCGATTAATTTACTAAATTTTCCAAGTTGGATACTATTTGTACCGATAAAATCATCCATCGGAATTGAACTTTTCCTATTTTTTCAGCGATACGGACGGAATGTCGAAATAACACGCTGAAAATCAAAATAGCGAAGTGGAAAACTGGAAGTGCTAGATAGTTTTTCATTTCGACGGGAAATAGTAATTCTCGCACGTCGGTAATCGTTTCGCAGAAAACGTCGAACACTTAATTACGTTTTGGCAGTTATCCACCATCAGGTAAAATCGGTAGTAAACCGGAATGTTACAAACAACGCACCGTCGTCAAACACGTTTCCGTCGTCAGATTTTTTCCCGATTATTTCCTAGTATAGACCGCTGGATGGAAAATGCATTTAATTGCGTGTTACAAACTGTTGTTAACACGTAACTTCGGGAGACGGTAATAGCCTTTTACATTTTACGATTATTTCCGTGTATACGTGTGTGTTAGCGCTTGTATAGACGTTCGAACTTTCGTTTGTGTTCAAAAATATTTATCGTTCCCACTAGAAATTACTAGAGCCCGTTATCCGTTCTACGCCTGTTCGCGTAATATAAATACGTCGATGTAAAAGCGGACGAAACCCTTTCGGAAAAAACCCATTAACCATTCTAACGTTACTTGCCCGTCCTTTGTTCGGTTTAACCTAAACTGACCCCAACGAATTAAAGTGGCCGCGCTCGATGAACTATTTTCTTTTATAGCTCGGCAATCTACTACGCAACCGAAATTGTTGTTCTTGTGGAAGTCGTTAAATTTTTCTATAGGAGTCGGGAATTGTTGAATTTCCATTCGGTGATTATGATTTTTTCATTTTTCTTCACCGAATTTATAAATCCGCGAGTTATGTGTACACAATTACATACATATGTACATTTATTTAATAAATGAACAATAAAAAATAATTTTAACTATTTTTTTATTGTTTACTTTTTAAAAAATCACTATGTTCCCAACTTTTCAAATTATATATATATATATATATATATATATATATATATATATATATATATATATATATAATGAAACACTTATATACAAATGTATGCCCATATATCGACACAAAATAATTTTTCACACAGATATTTTTCTAATAATTCAAATTAAAATTTATTTAGTAATGGATAGAATGGAAACATACAAGGTACTTAAACGCTACGTATCTATACGTACGTACACATATACACATATATACACATACATACATTATACACACATAGATATATAACTGTACCCACGTGCCTGTAAATACACGTAAATATTTCAGAAACGTACAGGCAAGTAATATATAGATAATAATCCTAATACTAATTATAATAATTCTATTACAACCATAAATTCAATATACAGTAGATAAATAGGATACAATATACTGCCCGCTTTGCGCATATCTGCCGGAGTAGCGGGAATTCAATGCTAGTTAAAGCAAGGAGATTAAAACCTACATCTAAGAAAATTGCTTTTTTTCTAATGTCTCACCAGTTATTCCCAACAATGTATTACAGACCTTCCTTGACTAAAATTCTCCTCCTCAATGCCTTTGCTAAAGGTCAGCCCCAACAGCAATATATTTAATCACGTTATTAGCTGGAGGAGATAGGCATATACCGAACTTAAGCTTAAGCAAATGAACTTACCTGACTCGTTTCTTTTTAAACTATCTTGGACGACCATACAGAATCTTTACTGCATACGATAAACGCGTCTGCTTCGAATTTAAAAAAAAAAAAACTCGTCATAAAGCAGAAGATTGTGATACAGCAGAGGTTACTCCATTAAACTTATCTGTCTATCCTTCCCTTAAATCTCCAATTAAAATTGATTCCGCTAAAATTTTCGAATCCACTAAAAATAAATTACCAGAAATTTCAGTCAAAAGACAGCTATAAAATTCGTCAACATTAACATTGAAGCAGAAGTACAAAATTGCAACCTGATCCTAATTACAGCGAATAATTTTCGCCAAAGAAAAAGTGCAATGGCACATCTTTCAACGCTGATATAACTAAAAACTCTGATAACATACCTGAATAACATCGGGCGATGAGAGTTCATACGAAAGTAATCATTCTCTCAGAAAACAAAAATATCCTATCACCCATACTACTAATCTCTATTGGTTGGCATGTATCACAAAAATGTAGACCCTCTAATGGTTGCGCAGGAATTTACAGATGATATAACCACCTCTTATAAAACAAGAAATGCACGAACTTATAAGACACAGAAGTACTCAAATTCGTTAAGATCTTTAAAAAATTAATCAGCGCAACCAGACCAACTTCATTTTGATTCATGGCTACGGACAAACCAGGCAACTTCGGTTCTTAACTGGAATTGTAATGGCCTTTTCCGTCATTACGAATACTTCTTATGTTATCTCGTTACAGTCCTTCAATTACATATTTGCAGAAACTCATCTTAAGAACCAGCACAATTTTAAACTGACTGATTATTCTGTAATAAGTAACGATAATCAAAACGATCTAAAAATTATATATACTATCAAGACTCTTTTCTGCAAACTAATCTACAAATTATTGCAGTTCGAGTTAAACTTAAATACTGCGTTACAACATGTTGTATTTATCTACCACCTAATGAGCTCATTGATTTGGAGCAATTATTAGACGTTGTTAAACGATTACCGACGCCTGTAATACTCGCAGATGATTTCAACGCACACAGCCCAACATAGTGTAGTCAGTGTACAACTTTAAGAAGAGGTAAAACAATTGATAAAAGTAACTTTATTCTACATAACGCAAATCCAAACCATTTCAATTTGTCATATCGTAAATCGTCGATACTGGATCTAGTCATGTCATCTGCAGCGATTGCGGGTACATTACATTCTATCATCATATTCTAGTCTCATTCATGGAATTACGCAAAATCCACAGCACCACTACTACAGAGGTATCAATTATAAGCGCACTGATTGGAACAATGATAATCAATCCTGTAAGTCACTCTTTAATAAAAGTTGCAATTATAGCGAAGTCAGTTGTCACGACATAATGCAGGCATGTTTTTGTCGTGTACTATATTGTTACTAGCGCGCATATGGTGTGTTGTACTGTCTTCCAGGCGATAATATTCGGATTATTTTATTATTAAATATTTTTATTTTTTGCTCGATCGTATTCGAAATCGTTATCTTTCGTCTAGAAGTCGGTGCTCCAGAGGCTATTCCGAGTTTGTACGACGCTATGGTCACTCAGCAAACGCACTTTTCTTAACAGTTGCGTGTATAAAAGCAAAAATTAAAAAAAAAATAAAAAAAAAACATTTATATTAATTAAATTCATCGTATTTCCTTTTCGTAAAATGATCGAAGCGACGCAGTAAATTTAATCGGGTAATCCTGATTAGTTCATTATTTACAGAAATTATTCTTTTTATAAATAAACATTTAAAAATTACAAACAAAACACTTTTTATTCTCACAATCGCAATTAATACTAGTGACTAATCATATAAATAATAGAGGAACGATGAAGACAGTAGTAATAGATAACAGTAGGTTAGAACTAGACGAAATGAATCGTTCGGAATTAGTTATACTGTATAACGAGGTGTCGTCCGGCCAGTTATTTCGAATTAGAACGGTCGAAAATGACACAAAAAACAAACGGTTACTCAACTATATTAATCGTTCAGCCCCGTATAAGGTACGAAGTAGCGGTATATTTTATTGCAACTCTACTAGAGTGTAGAGCCCGCTTTGAATTACACGACGGGCGGAAGATCAGATGCGGCGAAGGTGGAGTTGCACATTTTGTAATGTAGTTAGTTCATTCTAGATTGTAACCTTCTAAACGGTATTCCTATGACGGTCGAAAGGGTATATGTACTATTATATATATATGTATATATATATATATATATATATATATATATATATATATATATATAGGTGTATTAATAAACGGTGAAAAAGTCTCGCTAGAAAATTCGTTATACGCTATAGGCAACCGTTCGCATGGTTCGAAATAGGCCACGATAAATAAATACAAAAAAAAAAGGATAATACATTGACATCGGGGATCCTAATCAGAATATGTACGATATACATGTGTGTGTGTGTGTGTGTAAATATATATTTATTCAAACGTAAGGAATAAAGACGGACAGACGGAAGACCGCGAAATCGTGGTGCAGAACGATTGGAAAGTTGCGGTGTGTCACAGCGGTATATAGAAAATCAACGACGACTGCTATAATGCTTATGATTATGATTCCGGCGATGATCGTCGGTATCAGTACGTGCGGAGGTAAATCTAAACTCCGGGAGCGACTAACAACGTGATTGACGAGCGATCGGATGGGTGGGATTTTAGGCCAGGCCCTCTTTTCCGGTATTCTTTTAAGTTTTTAAGGGGACTAAGGTACGCCGTGTCGTCCGAAAGAGTACGAAGGGAACTAAAAATTCTCCGGTTGGCCGCAAAAGCCTACGGCTGGCCACTGACATAACCGCCGAATACTACTACTAACATCCGATTATGTTTATATCTATAATATATATTATATATATATATATATATATGCGTATAGTAATAACTTGTTGGAGAGTGTGCGTATTTAAAAAGGGTCCTCCGTTGCTCGAAAGTGGTCTAACAGTGGGGAAAAAACTACCCGCATTTGGTAAATTGTTCTTTCTCTTTTTAACACTAAGCCACCAAACAACCGCTACCACGCCGCAAGAACTTTTATATATTCCTACCAGACACGTACACAAACACACGCTGCACAAGCAATCGCGTAAGGATACGCTAACGTTTATTCCGCGTTGATATGAAAAATACTCTATACAACTATCGACTTTACTACTAGTTCAAGCAGCGATCCTTAAAATAAAAATAGGATTCATTCTGACTGGGTTGCACCGTAGAAAAGATATTAAAAAAGGGGCGGGGTGTTGGCATATCGGAAAAAAACCTAGCTATATGTGTCTCTTAGGCGGATGATTCTTTTAGTATTGTGTGCGCACACACGACAATGCGGTAGTACATACTCGGTGATCGTTCGGAAAAAGGCGCTGTTTTTGGATATTTAAAAAAAAAAAAATTTAAAGCCGAAAATTAAAATATATATTTTTTAATTAATAATCGAGAAGATTTTTTTTTTGAACGATTAATTTAAATTTTCGTTATTTTTTTACGTTATATTCGTCAAAATAGCTCAAATAGCGGTTCGTCGTGACCTGGTGTGGGGACATAACGGTCTCCACACCAACGGTAACGTTATCACGACCGACGATTATAACAAAATACGTAATTGTTTCATCGGTCATCATCATAGTCGTTTACATCACGGTATCGATACCGGTATTGACGATAGAACCGATACCGAGATATCGACATCTTGCAAAGATAGCGACGATAATAATAAAACGAACGCTACTAGTAGTAGTACTAGTAGTAATCGTAGTAAAAATAATAGTAAGCCGGCTGACGAATTATTCGCTCGAACTTTAGACATTTTGCAACAGATTCACGGTAAATTAATGGTCACCTCTAATCCGAGTATTCTTTGTTCGGTTTTACCTAGTCATCATCGATCGAATAAATCGTTGAGAAATCCGTTCAAAGTAATTCTACTAGACGAAGTACCGGACGGTACTAACGTTACCGTTAAAGCTAGTAACGATGAAAATCCGCACGCCGAAATTAAGAACAATACGGCCTTAGTAAAAGATCAAGTAGCCGTTTTCAACGACGTTCGATTTATCGGAAGAAGCGGTCGAGGTAAGTAAATGTATAATTTTATAAATGGATTTTGAAAGTTTAATAAACGGCCACCAACATTCAATAAATTAATACGACGCCTTAAGAGGAAATACTAAGGGGGGGGGTGCAACCGTATTTCACACGTTGTAGTAAAATGTGCAATATAGGTAACTGACAAATTTTGAACGTGTATGTTCTTTATCGCGTTGCTAGATAGTTAGATATAATCATTTTATCGATACATAATTTACCGGCGAATTGTATCTATATAGATAATCGAGTATTTTAACGCACGCGGATCGGTTTATAAAAGTCCGATTATCGATGATTTTATATAAGTAAGGGGGTTACATTACGCGGATAAAAGTCCCTTTAATATCGATTTAACGGATACATTAATAGCTAACCTCCTAATTTATGCTTTAGGCTTTTTCAACGCGACACTAGCGCTAAACTACCTATCGAGATATATAACGATTTTTATTACGAAGTTATTTTATATATATATATATACACGTGTATATTTTATCGTCGGAAAAATTGTGTTTACAAAAAAAAAACGCGATTAACGATTTTACGATACGTAATTTTTGATAACCTATTTTGAATTTCATAAAGTTTTTTTCTCGAAATACAAAAACTATTCCACGCTACGTCAAATATTATTAAGCAATTACAACATTTATCCCCTTATAATCCCTATACGGATAAATTATTTTCATTGCACGCGAGATTAACGCTTGTGTATGGTCGTAGAAAATGGTAAACCTATTGTTCTATTGTAAAATAGGAGATGATCTTTCGTGTATAAACAATTGGTCATTAAATTATCCTTTACTATATTACAAAGAATGTAAACATGCTGATCTTCTAGTCGACATTATTTATATATTAGGATCGTCGTGATATCAACATTTATGAGATTATATCAACAATTAAGTCATTATGTACAATTATATGTTACAATGATCGAAAATTGCTTAAAACATTTTTCCATCTTCGTGTATACATAGAGAAAATGTAGGAGAACAATGTGTAAGAATTACCGAGATATTAGTTATATTTGATAGGAACTTTGTGGAGTAGCGGTTGCGGTTTAGAGAAATACCCGATTGACCACCAAAATGGCAAGAAATCTAACCGACTTGGGCTACTCATCCAATCGGTAAATGAGTACCATCATTTTGTTGAGCAGTCTAAAGAGAAGCTGAGATGGAAGCTGGTCTTATATCGGCTTATTCAGAATGTGTCGATTAAGATCCTGTCGTCGAGTTAAACATCATCGAGGCGACGTACTAAACTAATTTACCAGTTGACGGGACTTTGCTTTTAATATAATATGAGATTTCATAAACAGAAAATAAAAAAAGGTTTCGTCGATCGTTCGAAGCTTAGACCGAAAATTACATCGGTAAAGAAAGCAGGATCTATGACAGCGATTATAGAAGATCGTAGCTAGAACTAACCCGCAGATTCTTCATGAGAACCTGGCACTATATCGTAGAAAATTCGACGGTCTCCAAACTAAATGAACGGGGTATTATTGACGATGTATCCTAAAACGAAAAGGTCAAAACCAAGAGCTGCTGGCAATTATAAAAAAGTGAAAACAGAGCATTCTTAGTGCATATTATGCGTAATCAGTAATACAAGATACTACAAACAATATCGGGAGGGAAGATAGGAGGCCAGAGCGATCCATAGGTACGGATGTCATGGATAAAAGAGCAATGGAAAGGAAAATCGGTTGTTGAACTGATACATCTAGCTAGGGACAGAAGGAAATATTCAAAAGTTGTAGCCAACCTTTCGTTAACGGAGATGACACTCAAAGAAGAAGAGACGTGACTTGAACGTCTGCGCATAAGTTATGCTGTCTATTAATAGACAAACATTGTTATATAGCCGATTTGTGATCGGCAAATAACAAAGCCATTTACTCGGCTACATACAGGTTTGGCGAATTTCATAGGTTAATCCTGTTGAAGATGGAATTAAGGTATTTATATTTAAAATGAGATGCAATTAGGCGGCCGAATTAACTGGAGTTTAATAATCTAAACACGAATGATTCAACCAACGAGTAGATTGCGTGTATTTTTAAAAAATGTTTTGGCATCGATCTTTCTCTCTCGATGGCCAACATAATTTTGTTGAATTACTTTCCTATTAATTTGATTACGTAATAGACGTTAATGAAAAATTTACTATTGAATATTATATACAGTTCGAGTTATCCGCGCATTGGTCCTAGGAAGAGAGAGTCCTGAATAGTATAAAAATCTGTATATATATATATATGTGTATATGTATATATATATTTTTATATATATATATATAGGTGAAATTAGGATAAAGCATATAGATATTTAATTAACCTTGTTTTTCTTTTGCGATAAATTTTATGTTCTACGGGGTAACTTCGGTGCGAATACGGTTCGTAGTTTACGATTTGTTTCAATCTTTTGTTATTCTTATATTTTTAACTATCTAGCCTAAAAATGCATCACCATTTTTTTTTACATACTTGCTCTAGATAATAAAAACACAATACATATATTTCCACAGAAAAAGGCTAACCACTAAATGGCAAAGTATGGTTGAAAAAAGGAGTTCACAGTTACCCGCCTTTTTAAGGTGTCCCGGCATATTTTCTCGGAACCCCATACCTGCGCGTTTATAAGGCTTTCTCAACTGTATTAAATATATATATCATCATCACCATCATAATCGATAACTCAATGACTGAGTGACCTCTATTTTAATTGATATAATTTTCCTCCACCTGACCGTATTTCGGCTTTCCGATATAGCTCGAACTCTTGTCAATTCAGTAAGCGTTGTGACAGTGTCTATCCATCGAGTCGGAGGTCTTTCTTTACTTCTTTTTCCTTCTATCTGTCCGATTACTATAACTTTTTACTAGGCAGTTCTCGCTTTTTCGCATGGTATGTCCATATGATTTCAAAATTTTCTGTTGGCATGAAGTATAAAGGCGCTGCTGTTCCACGTTTAGATCTTCTAGAATTGAGGTATTTGTCTTCTTTGCTGTCCATGGAATTTTAAGCATTCTGCGCCACATCCACATCTCAAAAAGGGGTCAATTTTTCGTTTATCTTGCTTACTTAATGTGCAAGTTTCTGCTCTATATGTAAATATGGCAAATACTAAAGTATTTACTAGCTATATTTTTGTTGAACGAGTAATGGAATGAACTTTCCAAATTTTATTTAGTCTCGTCATTGCAGCTTTTGCTAACACCATTTTGCGTTTAATATCTTCTCCACTTCTGCCATGACTGTTTATTAATGATCCAAGATATGTATATGAATATAGAACAAAATAAAAACACATTTAATCACTAGATTTTTCTTTATTGTCTACTCTTGATAATGACGTAACTGTCGAAAAGCTTCGGTAAATAAACAAAATAAATAAAATAAGTAAATAAATAAAAATTTTTATGATGATTAACTGTGTTTTACTTTTTATTAATTCATAAAATCACTACTCACCGATATATCAACATATCTCTCTCTCTCTCTCTCTATACATATATATATATATATATATATATATATATATATATATATGTATACATGTATATATATATATATATATATATATAAATCCATTTTTGCGGCATATATAATCGAATACCGATTACTTTCAAATTGTAATTTATCTATTCTTTTGTTGATTTTTTTAAATAATTAGACGCGTGTTTAATCTTTACTGCGTTTTTATATTGTTATAAATATATTATTTACAATTTGTAATTTTTCTTCTTCTTCTGCTTCTTCGTTGTTGTCATGCCGTGTACTGCCGCCTAGGCCAGAGGCATGGGAATATAGGAATTAAATATACTGAAATAAGTTGATAATTTTGAGGAAATGAAGCAGACGTTTAACTTTAATATAATGAGCAGACAGGATTTCAGAGGGTGGACGATTTAAAAATTTGTGCTCGGTAGGATTTAATTATATAATACGGAATGTTGTTTTCATGTTAGTTTTATGCTACAGCGGTCATGTGAAATGAATTGTTTTACGATTACGCGTGTTTGATGTTTAAAAAGTAAGTTGATCATTATTTAAAGCGTCGCTTAATTTTTATAAATGTATCAATACATGTTTGAAGATGCGAAGTTAAAGTTTATTATTGACGTGAACTCATTCAGTTGCGCATTTTTCATTTCTTTTTTTTTTTAATTATATACATTTTCGGGTCTGAAATAATTTTAGAAAATGACTGAAGGTGGTCAAAATATAAAGGTGTATAATATCGTATTTTAGATGGCTAGATAATTTTTAACGGCTTATATAAATATTTCTAGAATATACAAATTAAATTTTAATCAACGCGAAAAAGAATACATAGAAGAAACAGGCAAACAATTCGCTAGTAAAAAGAACATTTAAATTCATATAAAATGATGAAATATCATTATTTGAAAAACATCGTATAGTATTAAAAAACAACACAAAATTAATAATTATGGAAATATTATAATGTTTTACATAAAGAAAAATATTTAAAAAAAAAAGAGAGAACTACTAGAAAAAAATGGAAATAATAAAAGAAAGAGATAAAAATATTTTATTAAATTCGTCGATAAATTTTGACGAAGAATGAATTCTAAGAAGTATATTATAAATTTCATTTTTATAACGAACAACTATTTTAATTTTTTAATATTTTAACGGTTATTGTGGTTTTCGCTTATTTATAAATTTTATATCGAACGAGTATTTTTTTTAATTATTTTTTCTAACTATTAATTTTTGTTTAATTATAAATTTTATTCTTTTTTTTTTTACGAGTAGTTTTTGCCTATAAGGCTATTACTCGAAATATGAATTATATATTATTACACAGTTTCGAATTTATTATGAAGTTGGTGAGAAGGAGGAGGTTGTTTACATTCGGTACATTTTTCTTCAGCTGATTGCACCGATATTGAGCAAATTTCGGGCAGATAACCACGATATGGTAGACTGTTAATGAAGTACAGCACAATTCGCATATTGGTGGTGGTTGGGCACTCAGTAGATAGGAATTTAATCAGCGTGTGACTAATATACACTCGGGAAAATTGTTTTCTAATTATTTTTATATTACTGATTGATTGTGTTGTTTACCACATTCATTGTTAGATTGTTTTGTTAGTACTGTTCTTCATTTTGCTGTTTTTGGTGAATTGTAATTTTTAAATCGATATTTTTTCATTTTATATTTTTTATTTTTAAATGTTCATTCGATAACGACCTAACAGGCGAAAATCTTTGTTTTTTTAATTTATCTATTTTAACTTTTTTTTTTCGTTGTTTATTTTAAAACGAATGTCCCTTATTATAGAGATGTATATTAAAAATTTATGTACCGTATAGGGGACGTTGTGACTGATAAACGACATTACAAATGTAAATAATAAATATACTGTAGGAATGCATTTTATTAAGACGCGTGTCAATTACAATGTACCGTTCGGCAGTTTAATAATTCGTCTATCTATAATTTTATTACGTAGCAATTATATTACGAAACTCGGTATAACTGATTATAATAAATTAATATAGCGTTCCATTTTTATTAATATATCCGATAATATAATTTTGAAATTCTCAAATATAATTAACTATACTAGAGTTGAAAATTTTTATATTTTCGATAATATTATAATTACGTATTTAACGTAAATTCTCGCTTCCTAATTATTCATTCTAAATTAATCGCTTCGAATGTATTTTTTTCCCCGTTAATTCTGTTGTATTAATTTTTTAAGCAAATTTATTTCTATTCTTTATTTTAAATTATTCATTAAAATTATTTTCTTCAAAACCATCGAGTTTAGTTCAAACGAAAAATCTGTTCGCCTTATTTCCAATATGACAACATGTTCAATGATGTAAAATTCAGAACATTTAAACAGAACATACCGCGTACGGTCGATTTGTTAGCCCGATTTAATGTCAAGATTACTATGCACATATATATATATATATATATATATATATATATATATATATATATATATATATATATATTGATAAACGAGTACATTTAATTTAAATAGGACAATAAAATATATAATAAAATTCTGTAAAATTAAGATATTGATAATATTATTCGTATGCATAAGCCATAAAACTTCCGTAGGAAACATAATTATAGTTAGATTGCTGAAATAGCTTATAGTTAGCGGCGGGCAGATTATTTATATAATAAATGTTTAATTTTAAAATGCTACAAAGTATTATCTGGTCATCTCGTAACGAAATGGCAATATTGTATTTAATTCGAAGATCTTTATACTTATTACGCGATGCGCACTTTCGATAATATTGTCATTACGTTTAGGTGTGAAATATTGGAGTCGATTATTTTTAATTCGACCGCGAATAATATGCAACTGACTGATGACCAGTTAATATTTGTGTTACGTAATAGTTAAATAGTTGAATTATTAAAACGATCAGGGAGTGTTGGAAGAAATTTTTAGAATTATTAATTCACCATCAGCGTTCGGTATTCCTTAAAGATGATGGTTTTTATTTCAGTATACTTTACCGACGTTATCGTATCGGATATATCTTCTATTAATAAATATTAAATTCTTTTTATCGATATATAAATCGAACGGAGTAATATAAGGAGTTATATCGATAAAAAAAAAGTATAAAGTATCCCGTGGAATTACTTAAGTAAGAATTATAAAGACAGAACCTTTATATCCTTTCAATTTAAAACTATAATTCATACCTCACACTTTATCGTCCAATATTTTAAAAATTTCAATAATATTCGGGGTTTTTTTTTCGTTAACAAGACGTGTTATAATTGAAATATTAGATACGGTCGTGCAAGAAGTTTCATCAATCAACAATTTTCTATAATTACGTATAATACGATTATCGGTTGAATTACTTAAATAAGATTGATACAGAAGGATAGACGTATAAAAAATGAACAAAAGATTTATTATCGTAATTTAAACTATAATTAATTCGCCCAGTCTTTTAAAAATTTAATAATATTTCTTTACCTATTCGTTAACACGCTATATTGTATGTATGTGTAAATAATTATATATATTTATTTATTTATTTATTTGTAATTACATTCTTACACCGCCCGACAAAGACATACAGAGTGATAATGGTAGAGATCGCTTTTAAATTATATTAGTTCGAGTAATGATTTACCATTAACTGTTTCAGTCAAAATGTCCACTATATGGGACATGAAATTTTAATGCTAACAAAAATTTTTATACATGAAATGTCTCAATTTTAAAAATATTTGTATAAATACATCGAAAATTATCTAAAGTTCACCCAAGAATCAATATTGTATAATAAACACCTATAATTTAATGTTGACATTTTATAAGATTGAAAGTGTTAAACGTTCGATTAAATTTTGTGTCTTAGAGTAAAACGTTGTTAATACCCGTCCAAGTCATCAAATTATTTAGAATTTTATTAATTCGTTTCGTTTTTATTTTTTTTATTTAAATAATAATTCCTTAAATCGTTGAAAATTAATTTGGACTTATCTCTATAAGATTTTGTTGTATTATCTTTTTTAATCGATACACATAATCTCGCCTAACAATCATCTGGTTTACGCGTTTTCCAATCGGTATCGATTTAATTCACAATTCTCGTATTAATACGTTCTTAAGAAATTATTGATAGAAATTTCGTATAATTCCAATTACGATCAGAATAATCGACGCGAGAAAAATCTTTTCAATCGACTATGATTTATGCAATTGATTCGGTTATTCCATAGGCTTGTCGATAACTTTCTTCTTCTGGTGTTCTACGTCCTCGACGCGTTGGCTGATTTTATTTCTCGCTGCTTCCATCCACTCTCTGATTTCCTTTATGATCATTATCCATCCGAAATTCCTTCTATGGCCGGTTTCCTTCCATTATACCTTGTAAGGTAGTTAGTAATATGCGCTATTCTTCTACACGAATTATGCGGCAATTTTTCTTTTCTATACAATATTCCACAGTTCTTTTTGCTAACTGATGCTCTTGTCAAGACTTCCGCATTTGTTACTTTTTTCGTCCCAAGTATCTTCAACAAACGTTTCAGGAATAACATTGTCATTAGCCGATTTTCACATATCTACTTTATCGACCAACCTAAGAAGTAAAGGTAACTTTAGTTGCAGAAATACATTGATACTTTTCTGAATACATCTTTGGCTATTCCACGTCGAATTCAGTTTTTTTCTTACCGATGTAATCTGCAATTGATTATTTTGAATTTCTCTATTTTTTCAACTGTTCTTTTTCGTTTATATACAATAACTCGCCCGCAGTTTGTGAGCGGGTAACTACCGTCGATTTTAAATTCCTGTCCTATCTTGTTTAGAGTTTATAGCATTCTCATCTGTTAATGCTATCTTAAAGATCTTTTCCAAATAGAGAGTACCGATGATACACAACCTACACCTTTAAGGATGTGAATATTCGGAGAGTTTTCCATCAATACGAACTTCGTCTTCTTGTTTCCGGTATAAATGCTTCATTATTCTTATTATTTTTCTGTTTCTTTCTCGTCAATGCCGATCTGTTGAAGAATTTCCATTAGTGGCTGTGATGTCTAATGGTATCGAAAGGTTTTTTCCCATAGAATCTGAAACATATGTATAAAATTCTGATTATGAGCATCTCTGTAATAATATCTTCACGGTAACTATCGCCACTAAGGATATAAATTAACGAGTTGTTTACTAATAGTTCATTCTTTGTAGCATATATTTTGAAAACATTTTCAATTAATCCGAAATATTTTTTAATGCTACCGGCGTACTAAATTTTCAAAATATAAGTAATTATCGTGAAATTTCATTTCGTTGAAATTTGCATACATATTATTTGCGAAATTATTCTGCTAAAATTAAATTTAATATATAACACCCATTAACATGTATACATATACATGTATGCACATATATATATTATATATATATATTATATATATATTATATATATATATATTATATATATATATTATATATATATATTATATATATATATTATATATATATTATATATTATATATATATATTATATATATATATTATATATATATATATTATATATATATATATATCACACAAATTTGTTCTCGAAATTTTCTTACAATTTTCGGAAATGGTTCAATTAAAACCCACTAACGTACACATATACATACAAACAATCGTAATTTTTTCATTCAGTTCCCGCGAATTGTTTTTATATTTAATACGTACGTAATCAAATTTACAAATTGATCGAATTCATATAATATTTAAAAAACTCAAATACACGAATGAGAGCGATGATAATCGCGTTCAATGCTGATACAATATAATTAATTCCGATTATATAATACGATTTCTTAATCATAAATTCAGAAATAAAATCTGGATAACAATTTTTAAACTGATAATTTTAACTTTTACAGATTTTTCACGCGCAAATTTCACTTTATTTTTAGGTAATCGCATAATTTACTCGTTTATTACTACTTCGACGACCTACGCGCCAATTTTTATTTATATATATATATGTTCTAGATATTGTTCATTTGTTGCTGTACTTTTTCTCCTGCTTTATAATTTATATCTATGTTACAGGTAAAACGTTCAATGTGACCATCGTGGTGCATACGCTACCTGTGCAAATGGGTACTTACGCTAAAGCTATCAAAATAACGGTAGATGGGCCACGCGAACCACGGTCGAAAAACAGTAAGTATTTAAACGTAAAATAATTGAAATCTTGGTAGTTGTTGAAAATCACGTCGGAGTTTGTATTAAAAAAAAAAATAATAATTGATATTGCATGACAAATGGTTTCCGTTTAAAAAATTCGATGAGTACTTTACACACGTCTATATTATATTGTCTTCTCAATATATATATATATATATATAATGTTGATTTATTGGAGAGTAGTGATTTTATGAATTAACAAAACAAAATAAAATCAAAGTTAATCACTAAAAATTTTTTTTTTTTTATTACACAAATACGTACACGAAGCTTTTCGACTACTAAGTCATTATCAAGCTATTGTTAAAAATGTTATAAAAATAAATTTTTATAACATTTTTAACAATAGCTTGATAATGACTTAATAGTCGAAAAGCTTCGTGTACGTATTTGTGTAATTAAAAAAAAAAAAAAATTTTTTTTGTGATTAACTTTGATTTTATTTTGTTTTGTTAATTATATATATATATATATATATTTATTTATTTCGGTTAAGTGGAGTTTGTGAAATATTACTACAATTTTGAAGTTCTCGCCCATCTGTAATTACCGATTGATTCCGATACAGTTGAAAAGTAATTGTGATTTGTTGCGTCTTGTTTATTCAATGCGCAGAATAGTATACTTCAATCCACATAAACGAAAGTTTTTTATGTATCTCTAAATCGTTTCTCACATTTACACAACTTTTTCGATGATCAAACGTGAGAAGAGCTCCCTCCAGTGCCTTTGTTCCTCCTGAAAGCGAACTGATCATTGTTCGACATAATTCGCCATATGCTGTATTGCTAATTTCTAATGCTATAAGCATTTGTGTCGTCTAAATTTACACATTAAAACAGCTTCCAAACTATTTAGAAGAGTTCGCATTACACAACACATTATCTCCAGTCTAGAAATCTGTAGTAACAGCAGCATTTATATTTATTTGTAAAATCTCCGTTTTTTTCTTTGCAGTTTATTATATATATACACACACATATATATATATATATATATATATATATATATATATATATATATATATATATATAATATATATAATTGATCGTTTAATAAGATAAATCGTTATTAATTAAATCAGAATTATTTGGAAAAAATATTTTAAATGTAATAAAATTATAATCAGTGGAAAATATTTATTATTAATAAAAACCCGTAGCGTAGCGAATGCGTATGTGTGAGCGTAGCGAATGCGTATGTGTGAGCGAGATTGTATTTTTTTCTTGCTTATACATGTTATATTGCCGGTGACTGTGTTTATGTACACATATATACGCGTGTATGTATATGTGTTCTTTTTTAAATGTTACTTTAATAATTTAATATTATTTTTCCATTTTATTCGCTAAATTTTCTTTTTGTAGTTTAATTCGGTTGTATTTAATTATTTACTTCTAAGAGCGTTCGTATTTTAATCGATATCTGCTACGTAATCTGTACACGTTAATTAATTAATAAATTAATTAAATAAATAAATAATTAAGTTAATACTAAATATTCCGAAAGCTACTCCGGGCGAATATGATCGTATTAGAATCACATCCAAATGGCCTTTTCGGGAGTTAGAAAAAGACGTAATTATATTGTTCGATTTCTAGCGTACCTTAGGAGATTAGTAAAAATTTGTTCTTACGCGTGGAGTTGCTAGTTAAATTCTCTTTCAGTTTCGACTGTATTTTATCTTGTACCATATATGTATCCTACCGCGTAAAGTAGTCATAGAGTTTATTTTATAAGTCAAAGTACAAGGCATGGTATAAAATCCCGTAAAAGAACAACAAAAAAGCACCAACTGAGTTTAAAGAAAAAAACCACCGAGGAACGAAGGAGATTGATGAAACGGAACGAACTATAAACAAACGGACCATAGTAGCGCCATTTTATTTTTCTCATAAACATCCACCACGTTAAACAACATATGTTTCGACTGTGCGTGAAATAACGCTTTCTTAAATTTATTTATTTCGTAAATAATTAAATCTTATAGGCGCTAAAATGTTTTCACATACCAGGCCCCGCGCGATCCTGCGTCTGTTTATTATAGGGCGATATTTACGATCTCTGTTCGCGTACAACCAATAGTATCCGCATCTGGTGGAAGCCAAAAAAAAAAATGAAAAAAATAAATAAAAAAATAATCCGATTCAAAATCAAAATCCGAATCTAAATTTAAATTTAATTCGAGCTTTAACGTTATCCATATCGTTTTCTGCTTCTTCTCTCTTCCTTCTTTTTTTTCCTTTATTTTTTAAAACACGTACAGGCGCCACGTTTCTTTGTAAACAACGCAAACTTCCGTCACTACACCCGTTCGTTTTACGTACAGCCGTTATTTTGATATATATATATATCAAAAATAAAAATGTAAAAATGTTTGGAACTCGAAATTACCCCCACCGCCCGTCGGATTTTAAAAGAGGCCGGATAAAATTTTTAAATATCCGCCGACCAGGGTACGTATGAGCTTCTTAGCAGTAAACCGGGTCGTCGGCGGACGATGAAATAGTTTATAATTAAATCGATTTATCCGGGCGTGCGCTCGATCGACATTAATCCAAAAAGTAAAAAAAAAAAAACGATTTTCTATTTATAGCCGGATATTTCCCTCAGTCGCGAGCAACCGTTTTTAATCCGTTCGATGATTTACGAAGCTGTAATAATCAGAAAAACAGAATTACGATGATTTACCGTTAAAAAAAAAAAAAGGATTTTTTTTTCTTAACGGGCTCGTTAATTACGTTGGAATTTTTCGGATAAAATTCGTCGACTGGAAAATAAGACAATAGATTTCGGTTCGATTTAAATTTCGATTTGTAGTAGAATCATATCCAACCCGTAGTAGCTGATGAAATATATATCTATGAACAGGTGGAAAGTCTTAAATATCTTAGTATGCTTAACCTCAACAAGGTCGACTTAGATATCGAAATTTCCAGTAGAATATCAGCTGCAATAAATAAGCTGGATAGAAGGATTTTTAATAACGAGCAAATTTCATCGTTAACGAAACTAATAATGTATAAGTGTCCATTTACCGACGATCGTTCACGGCTCAGAAACACGGGCCCTATACAAATTAAAAGTAGGTTCGTCGGAAGCTAGATTAGTTTATTCGAACGCTGCTTTATAACAACAGTCTGATGTGGACCGGATATGTAATCAGAATGAACGGAGATAGACATTCGAAGAAATTCCTTTACGGTCATCTTCTTGTTGACAAACGTCGCATCGGGCGTCCTTGTTGGCGATATAAACACTATTTGTATCAAATGCTGAACGAATGCAAAATTGATCTCGAGAAATGGGCGGAAACTAGATAGCAAAACCTGAAGGCAAGCATTAGGAAACGGTCTACAGAAAACCGATCGAAACGCTCAATTTGCGAAGGAAAGGAAAATAAAACGACGTAATACTCGAAACGACTGGAGCAGATTAGATTAATATTGGCGCCTTTACATGCGATGCATGCGGAAAGGAATATGCCGCCAGAATCGGTTTAATCAGACATCTTAGGACCCACAAATAGTGGATGGTACTCCATAGTCGGATAACGAGTAGATAATTGAATAATGCTTTAAAATTCTACTCGCGCGATTTGAATTCCACGAAAGAGTGGGATTTTTAATGGTAAAATCTGTGCACAATTCGACGCGTGACGGAGCAAACTCCTGACACCACGATTAATACCATTCACGAATTTAATCGAGCAAATAGAAAATTCGCGAATAAAACAAAAAAACAAGTTAGCGCTAACCTGTTCGAAGTTATATTATTAAATGAACGTGAGCGATATCAAATCATGCGTAATATACGTAACGGATTAACTCATATTTCCCTAATTCGAACGACAGACTCCATAATAATCGTTTCGTTCCTAATTTTTATTATGACAGTTTTTAAACATATGTAACACGTTTTGGTACAGCAGAAACACAAAAACTGTATATAGCGTGTAATTCTGCGAACACGGTTTACCATACATTGTGGGAGAATGTACTCGCAGAAGGAAAGTTTTAGTAGCAGAATTACTAAATAGCGAATATAACGAATTTAATCAGTTAGTCGCGGAAGAAATAACAAATAGGAAAAATGATATAAGAAGAATTTTTTTTTGGTCCAGTTTCCATCCTTTGGCCAGTTCAAAACTTGTATTATTAGCCTTAATAAAATTATATCATCTACGCGCATCCGAGGAGATAGGATCCACAATAAGTTCTTCAAGTTGTACTGGAAGCGTATTCCTTGTCGACAAAATGTTCAAACATAAAGCTGTCTCTATTTTTATATTTTGGGCAGGACCAGATCCGATGTTCGACGCTATCTTCGATATTACACATATCTCACAAACTCCCATTCTGATGATCCCCGATTTGCCTAGATGACTAGATGAACAGTTATGACCGCTTCTTAGTATAACAAAACGAAAGAAGATTATATTAAGTTTTTACAGAGTGTAAAGTATTGTAAATAAACTTAATTATAAGAACACAAGCCGCGGATTAAACGCGTCACGTTCAACAATAGTGTATAATCACACACAAAAAGGAACACTAGCAATAATAAACTACCACACGTACAATATTAAAAATACGGGATCTAGATACAAATTATTATATATTTAAGATTATTAATCGAAATGGTGTCGGGTAAAATCGGTGGAAACCGGAAAAACGAAAAGCTGATATGTTCTAAGAAAAAAAAAGTATAAAAATTTGATAACTTTAAATTTTCATAACTTTAAATTTGCAATCATCGAATAAATATACTGTTGCCAAATTTAAAAAAAAAAAATATTAAAATGCTCGGAACCAACTCAGCTATTCATTCAGTCGGCCGATAAATAAGAATCAGCTTATACGGAAAATAAATAAGCCGCACAGCACCTTGGATTGCCCTATTTATAATTTAGGTACCGATATTATAACAGTCTAATTCATCGACTCTCGCATGTAGTAGTTAAATTCTTATGTTTAGAAAACAATTTTGCTCTAAAATTATAGAACAACTATTAAAGGAGAAACTGATAAGCCGTAAAAATATACGATTGTTTTCTGATGCATATTCACACACACATATATATATATATATATATATATATATATATTATACACAGTTTTTTCATTCGAATATAATTAATTCCTGGCCTATGTTCGAGCGTAATAACTCGTAGAGTACTGCGTGCAATTAAAGATCGAAACAAACCGATTAAAGATAAAGAAAATTATTTTAAATTTTAAAAAAAATTATTAGAAAATTATCGATAAGTAATTAAACGAGAAAGAAAACAAACGACAGGTCGGAGAACGTCAAATTTAAATAAATTAAATTAAACCGCTACCGATAAAGAAAATAAATATTTATTAACATATTATATATATATATATATAAAATATATATATAAAATATATATATAAAATATATATATATATAAAATATATATATATATATATATATTGGAGGAGCGTATGTATGTAGAACTGAACGATTTAGGCCAGATAAATTCGAATTTATTAGAAAGTTAAAACCTAACGCCACTTTGAATTCCAATTTTTAGCATTTAACACCCTAACCGTTATCGTATTATTTCATTGGCTTTTTACACGTTTCGTCAATTTACGAAGAGGTTACCAATTTTCTTCATCTTTTTTTTTAAATGCCAATTTCCCAGGTGAAACCAAATAACGATTAGGTTCATAGGGGAATCGAAACTCTGCGATTACATCTTAATAGAAGAAAAAAAACGTAGGGATAACAAAACGAGAAGAAATAATTGCATTCCTACGACTGCGTATTGGAAATAGAAAAATTAAACGCACCATAGACATGAAGGAAAAAAATACTGTACAACCCTCGCATGCAGAAACGCGTTGAGAATATTAAACAGGTGTTAGTATGCCTCCTAGTAATCGGTGCCTTTCGTTCGTTGGATAAAATAAACGATGATAAATGGGAATCGGTTTTATTTTTCTTTGTTTTTATAGTACATAAATAACCTGTTCAGCTTTGAGTTGGAAAATGACGTATTATAATATGGATTGATAGCCAACATATTATTGAAAAACAAAAAAAAGTTATAACTACCTTAGGTAAGTTTTATAAAATACGTAGGTCGAGTCGAATAAAATAAAACTTTTTCTTTTATAAAATTCTAGTTCGGGCGATTTTTAATAATTATCTCGTTGCGATAACGTGAAGATGTGTCAACTTTGAAAATGACGCGCAATCGGTGTGAGTTTGATAATGTTGCCGATGATAATTGTAAAAGTGAATTATCTCACAAATGTTATTTTCATACTTGAAAACTCCGAGAAAAATGTTTAATAATACTAATCATTATCGCCCTCCTATGTTTTTTTTATATATTTATTTATTTACAAGAATTTGCGTATATAAAGGGAGCAAAGGACTATTAATAAAAAAAGAAACGTAAAAAGGGTAAATTATATACTTAATCAACATATAGCGGTTATAAATTCATAAACATGAAAACAAGTATTTCAAATGTGGGTGTAGTAAGTCCTTTACGAGTGTACTTATATTTAAGAGCAACAGCCAGGATGCCTAAACGTAGTCCCAACCATTACCGTGAAATGTGTCATATGTACAAAATTTAAAGAAAAAATAATAAAAAAATAGCAAAATTTAATTGCCACATTATCTATTAGGTTTACTTTAATTAAATTATATCGGCAAAAGTAGCTGCTTACATACAGCGTAAGTAGTTATAAAGTAGGATACAATATTTAAATAATAATAACATTGTATAAAAAGGGGAAAAAGAGTAATTACTAAAATTATAATTATTATCGCCATTGTATATTATTACTATTATTATAATATTATTAGACATTAGTGTAAGGACTAGTTAATAAGATTATATATACATACATGCACATACACACATATAAACACACATGTATTAAGAGGATTGATCAGGCGCTGGCAGGCTCAAAATTTCCTTTTCGTAATAATATGAAAATATTCTAACAAATGATCAGCATTTTTTACATTTAGAACTATTTCATTAATTCGGTATTTTGAAGATAGTATGATGTATATTATCAATTCCTTTGAAATCGCAGTACTGGAAATAAGGTGAAGAGGTCAACTTAAATCGATGTAAGTACTCTCCGAAATTACCATGCCCCGATAAAAGCTGCGCATTAAGTAATTTCAAGGTTGTGTAATTTAATTAATGTTTGGAATGAATGAAAATGTTTTCCTATCAGTAGTCTCCAGATCCCAACGCAGTTGCCAAATGTCATTAGATAGGTTTTCAATTTATTAACCGGTGGTGTTGGGCCAAGATCAGAAATTAAGGTATTGTTTTGAAAAAATCTGACGTATCTAACTAGATTAAGATTAAGCGTAATATTCACTTAGAATTTGCCTTCTACGTTATTGTTAAAATAAAATTAAGTATTGCGTAGTTTTCCCGTTAGATAACTTCCGGAGGAGCAAATTAATTTTTTCTATTTGTTTAAATAACATAATTACAACTGGCCGAGAGGCCATCTAGCAATTTTTATGAAATGTAGCGTGAGAGGGGTCAATAGTGCTCACCAAAGAATTCCAGTAGGATAAATCAAACGTACTGGTTCGTTTCAATCGGGTTATCTAATAAATTGATGGCCAACGTATTTGTATGAGACTCCAAGCGCCTTTAATACTGCTCAACGGCTCGTTTGACTTTGTCTTTAACGTAAGGAACGAGAAGGTCACGATGCAACAGTTCTAAATATACCAAGGAGGAGCAATGAGTAATCTAATGACTTTATTTTGGAACCGTTGTATCTTATTTATATGGCTATTTTTTGCCCAGCCCCACAGCACGTCCAAACAGGCTTTACAAGTTCAGACAGAAAACTAAATCTTCGATGTTATTATCTTCAATATTGCATACCTCGTAAACTTCAATTAATAATTATGACCACTTCTTAATGTAACAAACACCAGAGACGAAATCATTATGGAGGAAATAGCCGTGTTTAATGTAGGACTGTTTAGGAATTATGTTTCGAATAGAAACGGTATATTCTAACGCGAACTATTCAATGAAACTTATATATTCAACGAATAAAAATTTATACTACGTGCGCGTAGTAATCAATAATATGCGCATAAGCTAGAGATAGAGCCGTGATAAATAGACGGAGAAAGCGATTATTATTAGGAAAAATTCCGAAAACCGATTAATAAGAATTCCGTATTTAAAAATTACCGTCGGAATCGTATATTTAGACGAGACAAACGTATCGAATGAACCAACATCGCTTACATAAGATGATATCCGTTCTGGAATCGTGAATAATTGCTTAAGGGGACCGGATATTAAACACCTGCTACATGATTAACGGTCGTTACCCGGAGGAAGGACAACTACTTTACGATGCTACATATTTAGCAGAAATAAGATGAAGTTTCCCAAAAATATTTCGAAAGGCTAAAGTGGTAATAATGATTAAAAAATATAAAAATTACATTATCTATATTTACCGTTAATAATAAAAAAAAAAAGAAAATTATTATAATTAAATTTTCGGTCACCCGAGGTTTTTTTCGCTAAGCAACACGCTTCCTCGACGAGGAAATATGATAATTTTGTACTTGATGGCATTTGAACATTGGTCTTGCAGAAGTTTGCCAACGAGTTATTATTACTAACATTAATAATACGTATGTAACGTGTAAATTTACCTGTGGCGCACTAAGCAACATCTTCCGCTCGTGTATACCTCTTTATAATATAATAATACATACTACGATAAAATAATTTAAAAAATTTCCAACTGTCCGGGCGAAATGATTCAAAATTGATGATTTGTTGTTTTCTTCATCCACGATTTTTTGTCGAATTTATGCAGTTTTACACTACGAAATATCCCGGTGTTGTAGAATTGTTCAACCAAAAGGACACGCTATCCGCGGTAGGTGGGTAGGTAGGTAGTAGTCGAGGGATGCGAATAATATCCGGGATAGTCGAAACTTCTCGGGCAGTACGGTTTAGTAAAATAGAAAAGAGTTCTTTCTAATTATAGTCCAGGCCGAAATTATAGGAAAACTTGACCAGGGATTTCACATCGTACGATCCGTTGGGAACTTGAGATTATACCTCTTGATTAGGCCATATTCGGTTTACTTTTACAGCGTGTAAAGGTATCGCTCGTCTTTCGTCTCACGTCTCTCGTTCACTAATAAACTTCAACTCGTTGTTCAACGTCTGACACTGGTATATAATATATATATATATATATGGTCGTTGAATTTAATTATTTACATTTATATATATATATATATATGTATGTATGTGTAAGTTTGTATACGAGTAAATATGTATACATATATATATATATATGTATATATATGTATGTGTACGTATAAATGCTAATAAAATATACGTTTCTGTTTATAAAGTAGGCGAGAAATAACGGGTGCATAATGGAAGGTATACACGTGTAAGTGACCTGTGTGTAAGTTCAAAGTTTCCAAATCACTACGCTCGGAAAGTTCTCCAATTACGACGACTCTCGCCGGTCGTACTTTTTTTTACTTTTTTTTTCCGGAGTGCCACAATGAACTTTCTCTTTTTATAAAATATAGATTCGTTATAGGTCCTCGGTGCGAATGAATAGAACCGACTAATTAAACCAAGCGTATACGGTTAATTTAAATTGCCCGTACATTACTATTATTCGCTTTTATTTCTATCCAACGAACGCCCGAACGGGTAATATTCTCCTCGGTTGATTTTAGAAAATTTTTACCGCGGAAATATCGGTTTCATAACAATTACAGCTCTCGGAAAATGATAAAAATTAATTAAAATACGAATTGAATCTAGCAATAATTCGAAATTCTCCGACTAAATATTAAATTTACTGGAAAATTACGAATAAAATAAGGATAAAATGGAACTGAAGATCACTGACGAAAAATAAGCGAATTACCATCTTACATATATACATATATATATATTAGAAAATTACAAATAGCGATGGGTTGGAGTCACAGTTTGAGTATGGTTCTAGAGCATATTATACAGGTGGTTAGAAATAAGTTATAATTCTGTTAATTCAGTACGTAGTATACCTAGATTTAAGAAAAAAAAAATGTATTTATTTTTCCTATAAATACCGGAATTTTAATGAATTATATAAAGAACACCGTTCTGTAGGTTGACCATCCTGTAGTAGAAGTTTTTAATTATAGCATCCGCACAACACAAGATACTAATTATAACGATCCACGGACTACACACACACATCGCATTTAAGAATAAATATATACAACCGCGCACAACGTGACCGCTGACAATAATATACTACCACAAACATACACATACATTAAAAAGCTACGTGAAAATTGTTGTATATTTAAGATTAAAACGACAGTCGAAATGTAGAGACTATCTTAAAACGGGTAAGGTGGAAACCCCGAAAATGGAAAAGGAGATATAATTGTTAAATATATATATATATATTTTACAAAATTTTTAATTTTCCGACCTTATTAATCGTCGACCGTCTTTTTATATATAAATATATACATATATATATAAATATATACATATATATATAAATATATACATATATATATGTGTATATATATATATATATATATATATATATATATATATATATATATATATATAGTGCGTGTATATATATAAAAACAAAGATAACATGACAACGTGTACATAATTTTTTATCTATTCTATTATTTTATGGTGGTTTATACGATATTTAGAATATCTGGTTAAACTATCTGTTTAGAACTAATTTGTTCGATGATCGAACTTTTTTTTAGTCGCATTTAGCTTACGAACTCCTTATAACTTAATCGATATTTATTCCGATCTCGTTTCAGATTACCATTATTACCATCCGGGTCAACATCCGTTACTGTTCGGAGCCTACCCTTTAACTCATCTGCCGTGGTTGGATCAATCTTACGTGAACGCTTTATCGGCCGAATACTTTAATAATCAACTGATGACGTTTAACAACACCGGCGGCGTTACTACCTCTAACAGCGGCGGTAACAACGATATTATCGAACTCGTTAACGGATCTTCGCCGTCCGCGACCGACAGTTCTCCGATACCGACTCCGTCATCGACAAATTCGCCATTTTGTAGCCCTACGACGTTTACACCGATTGGCGGATACGCCGGTTATCCGAATCATCCGGCTTCTTTTCTACTATCATCAGGTATACGATGTAATTCGATATATCGATTATCTAAGTAAAATAATCTACCGTTAAAGGTGTGGTGCAATTTACGTGCATCGCGTGTAGCTCGTCTCTTCCTGAGAACTGTCACTTGTTCTACACAGCTGTTGCTTGCATTCTGAAGTATTAACGACGACCGAACGAACGAACTAACAATAGGAGGTGAAAAAGAAAAGTATTCATTTTCATGTAACGATCATCGACAAAACTTATCATTCCAGGGTTATTTTCCAGTATAAAGAAGAGAATGTTCCGAGAGTAATCGATTTCTTTAAAAATAAGCCAAACCATCGCTCTAAAGATAAAAATTTAAACGTAGGATTTTTTTTCAAATCCAATCTACGCTAATATTCAATTCTTTTTTTTTACGAGTCTTACATTCCTTTTTCCTTTTTCTTAAGCAACTTGTCCATAATTATAGAATAATTACCATTTAACGATAGAGAGAGAGAATTAAGTGGATTCAATCGAAAGGTGAATATGGTGAAACATGGGAGAAGAAAGAAAAACTGCGAAATGTTTGCTACGTAATAAATAAATATAAAACTTTTATTTATCGGCCGACAGCCTCGCCACCCATAAATATACCAGCAATATTATACGACATATAAACACGCGTTAACACCTACAAATAATAATAACAGTTAGACATCGTGAACACTCTTATATGCGACTCTTCAATTCCGTTCTATAATCGCAACTAAATAGAACCCATACGCTGTTTGAAGTCATCTGTCCACTTTTTAATGGTTGTGTCTACCTATACTTTTTTCCTTGTAATATCCATCGTGTGAGCCCAGTTCACTTATCTTCGCAACGTCCTTCATTTTTTTTTGATGCGCCTTAGTGTTTTCGAACGAATTCGGGGTCAATTCTTCTAATTCCAAGTGCGACTAAATGCGTCAATACGAGCTATTTTCATATAGTTTGAATACAGCGAAACCGGTACTTCCCAGGATACCAACTTTTGCTTTTAGGTTCATTTTTTTCGATTTAGAATTCATTTTAAACTCCGAAATTTGTTCCACTAAACCTTCTTCTCATATCCAATCGTCGAACGATAAGTACCGACCTAAGTAAATTGCTCTTATATTACGTAATAACTTCTTGAACAAAATATAATAAGAAATAAGAATGCTAACCGAGAATTTCGGACTAACGACTGCGAACTGAATTGTGTCAGTAATGAATAATAATAATTGCGAGGGCTATTTTTTACGTCCCCCCCCCCCGTATATCGATAAATGCTTGATAGAATAAAATTGTTAAATATCATAGAGAGATAGAAATTATATAAACTAATGTTTATAGGAAAAATCGAGTTTTTACGCTTAACACAGTAACCCTTAAACTTTAGAAACAACCCGCCGCCATCTTGGCTGCCATTCTGGACGCATCTACATTATTCAGTAGTAACACACGTGTGTATATGTATATATATATATATATATATATATATATATATATGTGTGTATTTTACTAATAATATATAGAGTAAGAATAGAAACAGTAGCCGGAATAGATTCTGACTCACCGAAGAACTGATTTGATTTACCCTCTATAAAACGGAAACTCTGTTCTTGTGTGTTCTGAGTACTGCAGTTAACGAGTATTATTTTCGAGGGTCAAATATGAAATAGGGTTTGTAGAGACAAAAGATCCGATACGCGTAATAATAGTAACGATAATAATCACTAGCATGGTCGTTATTTACAATGCATACAGTAGGAATGTTCTTTAAAAGTTTAAGGGCTGCGAAGTCTGAGTATAATAATAGTCGGACCCTACTACACCATATACGTAAAGTCTCTCTACATCGTTTAATCCTCATCATATTTTCTACACTATTCTAATCTCTACGTTTACAACTAAACGCGCGTCTATCATTTTTCGTCCGTCATTATTAATATTCTTTTTTCTCTTTTTTTGCTAATTTTATTATTATCTCGCTCGTACTCGTATATAGATGTATACAACTGCATCGTTTGTTCCTTGTCTAGGAATACACGGAAAAGTCTCGTGCAATATACGCCTAGCACGCGAGGGTCAAAATACATTCTCTATATATGTATACATTTCAGAGAGAGAGTGAGAGAGAGATGAAGATGTGAGAAAAAGCATTGGGAATTGGGAAGGGCCAATTCCATGGAAATTACGTATCCCTTATTCGCGCGAATAATGTACCCAAATATCTACAACGTATATATAGCGTTGCAGCAACCACTCGACGAGGCTGCTAATAATCTTTTTTCTCCTTTTCGATACGGCAGGTCGTTCTTCGGTCCACTGCTAGTACTGTCGTCGTCAAGCTACATAATATATGTGTGTGTTTGTGCATATATATATATATATATATATATATATATATATATATAATGCCACGTTTTTGCATTAATGGCCGTCTTTTGGTAATTCTATCGCTTTTCGATACAGACTCATCCGCGATATCCTCTTTGTAGCCTCTCTTTCCTATATCCGTTTTGTCAATACTGATACGCATCGATGGTGAAATAAAAATAAGAAACCAAAAAAAAATAAAAAAAAATGCTCGGGGAACGCAATGTTACATTAATGCTGTTACCGTTATTATCGCTATCGTAATTCGCAATCTACGCGTATGGGGCGCGAAACTTTTAAAAAGGGCTCCCGTTATTATTATTATTATTATTATTATTATTGTTACTATTATAAGGGCCTTTCTTTATCGAATTCGAAAAGAATAGGGAACAACCGCGCCGATTACCTACCCCGTCCGAAGAAGAGCCGAATCGCGTTTTTACGGCTGGCTGATGATGGTTAGCGTGTCAAACGATACTATTTAGAAAATGGAAAATTTCAGCTTGTACTATTTTCCGGATATCCTCCGTGATTTACCTAGTAGAACGTATACGCAGTTTTATTATAAAAGGTGGGGCGAGTTTTATCTGGATTTTTTTCTTTTTATACGTATATATATATATATATATATATATATATATATATATCAATATATATATATATATTGATATATATTGATATTGCCGACGTTAGTTACATACATCATCCGTCCGAGTGTAGGAATAGTTTTTTAGATTATAATAATAGGCCGATTAGATTTTCGGTCGCTAAAATACTTCATTTCTCATTGTGACTCCTTTTTCGTCCGGGAGATGATATAATCGTCGAACTGGATTCGAAAAATAAGTTAAAGCCTTCTCGCTTATGATCGGGGGGGGGGTTCCTTATGCGTTATAGGAACAAGTTTCCAAGTATCGTCTTTTAATAGAAACTTTTCGTCGTGTTTCGCAGAAAAGAATTCGATGTCATCCGCGGGATAATTAATATTCCAAATTCGTCAAATTAAACTGCAGCTGATCTATATAATATTCTCGAAAACGGATCAAAAGTTCGCAACATCCTGTCTACGTGCATTTATAACCTCCTGTCGATAACTCGGAGTTTAACATATCAATACGTAAACTGCTGATTTATAAAAGGAATTTTGTACCCCAAAATCGATACGTCGATCAAATGAAAGTTAAACAAATTTCTTATTCGAATAACTTATACACGAGGGTCGAAACGCTCGAAGACAAATCCTAACCGAATCTCCACCGTTGGTGATAGTTATAATTACGATAACGAGGAGAGGTTAGAAAAGATTGTACTAACATCGATTTATCGATTTTTTAACACGAGTTTTTATCGAAGAAAATATTAGCGATTAATCTCGTTAATCTTCGAAACTTATATCCGCGGTACAAAAACGGTTCGTGTGTTCAGTTTGTCAAGCTAGTCGCTGGAAGGAAAACTTACACGTTTTTTTCCCCTGTCATTAATGATCGAGCAAAACTGGTAAATTTAAATTTTTATTACCGGTCCGGTTCTCTCGGGACACGGCCAGCTTGGAGAACGTATTTATATAAGTTTCAGCTATCCGGTGTGCACCGAGATGTTCAATGTGAAACGCGAATGAAGTAGACGACACCGGACAGTGTTTCACTGTCTCAACTTTTCAGATCTAGCTTTGAAATGTAATAAAATTAAACGCAGCCAATTTCTTAAGTATGTTGTTTACGAAGTCTTCTACGTTCAGGAAATTCGAGAGTGTCGGTAATTAATTTTTAATTTTTAAAACTACACTCTCAGAAGTCGAACGCGAATACTAATCGATTTTCTCTTCTCATTGACTAGACAACTTCGCACGCATTAGATATATAATTTTAAATTGACGTTACACATCTAAAATATAATGATTTATTTTCTGTGTTTCAAACAATTTAAGTATACTTCCCCACTTTTATAAATTTTCATTTTTTTTTTTACGCGATTTATTTAGATTATATTTAATCATACTCGTTATACGTACACACGGGGTGACTGAGAGAACTACGTTGCTCATCCAGTCTCTCGTAACTTTAAACGCACTCGATATAGAAATATCGTACAGTTATTCTATTTAGGTTCGGTTTCTGTTTTTTATATGTATACATTAATAGCTACTGATAATTAAATAAATTAATTAATTAAAAAAAAAATTTTCCATACTACTTTACCGTTTATTTTTAAATTCTGACGCAACAGTTCGTAGAAATATGACCATTTATTTCACGTATACTATTGTATAGACGTCACGCATCTGTGTTACATATACACGTACATCCGTTTATTTGAGAACTCGCTACGAGCGCCATCTGTTGACGGTAATAGCAACATACGGGATACTATTTTTAGGAACGCCCGTTACGTTATTACAGAAATTTTTATGGAGATCCGTTAATTCTAACTCGAAAGAAGCAAATGACATATATTAATTGTCGATATTTATATTCATCGCGTTAGAGTAACAGAAAATGAACTTAAAATTTAATGAAGGTTATTTAAATGTTTCGGACAAAGGGAGAGTATCGAACTTTAACAGCATATCGTACTGTTCAAAATAAATGTGATTATTTATAATATATATTTATATATATATATATATATATGCACGAGTTTACAAATCCGAATATTTTTGTCTGCAAAGCTCAAAATGCATTGACTTGGAATTTTGAATGTTTTTGTGTAAATTGCCACGGGACTATCGCATACGTTAGATATTCATTACATGATTAAGACACTTCTTTGGGGCTGTAAAATTCCCCGTCAGCCCGAAAAAAGCATTGATATTGCGTTCAATGAATTGATCGTCGTCTGAATTTCAATTTTACTAAATACTAACCAGTTTTAATACGGAGCTTAATATTCGTTTTAATTTCTGTATATACCTGTACATCTTTGCGAACAGATTGAAATCTGCTTTGTTTTACGAACGCGAAGTGACTGAAAGACGCTAATGAGTAAATCAGAGTCAAACACCATTATGTGCTGAACAATGACGCAATTACAATCGTCTTGTATATCGCGATACAGCATCCTGATGATAATAATTTGAGCAGGCGTGTTCAAGTCGTCACTAAAGCTTAATCGTTATTGCAAGTCTTTGTAATTTATTAATTGGATGCGTTTTGACGTTGAAAAAATTACACAGCTTCAACTTAAAGAACAGCCAGAGCGATTAAAACTTTGCCGGCCGTATATAATATTGCATAACCGAAGCATTTTCTATCTAAAATCGATAAATGCCATTCACGCTTCCGAATGATGTAATTAAATCGTAACATTTCTCATAATAACTCTTCGATGTTGGGTAACATAAATTATTACAAACGTACTTCTAGATAGGCTGAATTGAGGAGGAACTTTTTCACGAACAAAAAATTAACTGACTTTTTCGAAACAGCACTTAACAGCGTGCGTTACAAAAACAGTTCGTCTTTCGGGCCGCCAATTCGAACTGAAGAAACAAGCGATATTAAAGATGATAACGACGAAGTAAAAACGATTACAAAAGAAATAGCTAAATTTTGTGGGAAAATCGCATCAAATTACGCATTAGAAAAAGCGAATTTTCAGATACATCAATCACAAATAATCCAGAATATGGTTTATCACAAATGCAACAGCGAAACCAGTAATTAAGTCTTAATGAAATACGAAATACAACGTGAAATCCGATGAACAAGAAAACTCTGAGACCCGATGATGTGCGGTTCGAGTAATACGGAATCGAGCTAACACGAAGGGTGTGCCGATCAATATGCGTCAAATGCATCTAAATATTGAGTGCGAAAATTGCCGAATACAATATCGAGCGAAGTTATACTCGAGATAACATGTTAATCGACTGTACGTTTTAATTTTTTTTTTTAAGTAATCTGCTAGAGCTAGCATTAAACATCATGTATATATATATATATCAATTTGTTTAGTAGCAAGGTGTTCTCTAATGAGACTCAACCTTAATTGTTACATTATATGTAATGGTATTTTTCTTTTTAATCTACGTGTCTGTTGAGGGTTATCATTAATTAAGCCTGTTGCTAGCGGATTCGGATGCGATCTTAGGCGCTGTGCATTTCACTGTATATTCTAATTACATCTTTCACGGTTTCCATTTTTAGGACTCTATATATGTCATCATTTCTGATGTACCAAGGTGCGTCGATCATAATACGTATAGATTTTGACTGAAATCTTTCAATTTTAGAAATATTTGAGTTGGATGTCGTACCCCATAATTGGATACCGTACGACTGGCTTGAAGATAGTTTTGTACAATAGTAACTTATTCTGTATAGATAATCATGATCTTCTTCCAACAAGCCAGTAGTATTTACGAAATTGAATGTCCAATTGCTTTCTTTTTATGTTAATATTTCTTTTCCAAGTTAGCCCTTTATCTAGGTACATTCCTAGGTATTTTACACAATCGGTGGCTTGTAGTTCTTTACCCTTCACAGTAATCGATTTTGCATTATGTTTACATTTTGTAAATAGTATATAATGTGATTTTGTTTCATTGAGGCTTATCTGCCATTTTTTTGTCCATTTCTCAATCATTTTTACATTCTGTTGTAATAGTCGAGTTGCTTCTAAAGGATCCTTGCTTATGAATAGTACAGCCGTATCATCAGCAAATGCAGTAGTGATAGTAGCTTGACAGGTCGGCAAGTCAGCTGTGTAAACAGGAGGTACAGTACAGGACCCAGAACACTCCCTTGTGACACACCCGACTCTATTTTGTGAAGCGATGTAACCTCTGCTTCATATCGCACTCTGAAGTGCCTTTCATGAACGTATGATTTCATGAGAGTATACAGGTGGTATGGGAAGTGTTGTTTAAGTTTGTATAATAATCCTGTATGCCACACCTTATCGAACGCCCGACTGATGTCCAAGAACAGTGCAGCACGATAACTTTTTTCTTCAAATGTTTTGTTGATGGCATTGACTACTCTGTGGACTTGCTCTATCGTTGAGTGTTGTCTTCGAAAACCAAATCGAATTCCGCAAGAATAAACAATTTGAAGCCTTAACAGCAATATTCTAAACTTGCGTCAACTTATAGAAAAATCGAGGGAATGCAATAAAGAAGTCATTACATGTTTTTCAGATTACTGTGAAGATTTTTATTGGCTAAAGCGGATCAAATTACGGTTAATTCGTGCCGAAACCGAAATACCAAACCACGTAATAAAGCGTCTGCAGGAAAATAACGCATCTAGTGTTCAAACTAAAAAAAAAAACACCATGTGCTCCGGTTTTTTCATGATGAAGAGAATGTAGTCTGATATTTTTCTAATATATATATATCACTTTTTAGGTCAGACATTTACTTTTCTTTAATAAAGATCTGATGGAAGACACACTTACAACATCGGGGAGATGACGCAGTTGTCAGCAGACTCCGATTGGGCCACACTAAACTAACACATGTTTATCTTCTTAATAGATCAGAAGCTGCATTATGTACAGCCTTCAACGTTGTGCTGTCTGTTCAACATATACTGAGTGCCCTCGATACAGCCAACAGAGATCGTAACTACGGTCTTTCATCTTCATTGCAGCTACTCCTCAATGACAACGTTTCTACGTTATCCAGACTCATGATGTTCCCTGCGTGATGCTGGATTATATCGTTTAATACTTATTTACCTCTGTGCCTCTAGCCGTTAATCGCTCTATATGGCGCATGAATTGTAATAATAATAATAATAAAGATACAAAACAAATATTTACAATGAATTTTCAGTTGTTAAAAATAAAAGTCCCGAAAACCGAGTCTCGAAAATGAATATTTCGAAATCAAAAGTTTTCCAAAAATTATTTCCAGGTGTTAGTCAAATTTTACTAGTATTCAATTAGATGACGAATACCACGAATTAAATTATAATAATGATGAATAATTTCGTCTAATTAACTATTTCCGTGTAACGTTTTTCATTCTTTACAGCTAAAGAATTTCTTTAAAAAATTTTCAAACATGCATAAAGGGTGTCTCACTTCTCAGTAATAGATGTAGTAGATCGTCACCGGTTACAAGATGAAACTGTTGCCTCAGACACTGTGAGGAAACGATGTTTTAAAATAAATTCGTTTGTAAAAAAAAACCTACGTTTGCAATATAAGGCGTAAAACGGATATGTCGACTAAAGATATCCGCGTAAGCGTTATTTCTACGAGTGAAGAAAGAACGCGAAAATTGACGATAGATATTAAAATCCCTTAGGCTGAAGCGAGGGTAGATGTCTCGCGAATAAGATATCTAAAATCGAAGAAACTTGAAGGTGGTTCGTTCATCGGTTGTATTATTCCCGGAGCATCAGACAACCCTTTAAAGTATTAAGTCGGGATCTTACTATAAAATCTGAAACCTCGCTCGAATACGTTTATAGTTAGTTCCCGGTTAGGGCAACAGTCAATATTATATATTATATATTATATATATATATATATATATAATATATTTGTGTACTATATACTGAACAACCATAGTGTAGGAAATGATAATCCGATTATTTAAACTGATTCTTTTTTCATAATTCGGTATGTACGTGGGTGCACGGAAAACGGTGTGTAGTTCGTTTTGACGTATTTTCCTCGGGATATTGATATAACCCCGGATTAACCCGGACAACCGTTGACGCGTCTAATAGAACAGATTAATAACTATTGTGATTTACGGCAATCTGATCCAGCGGAAAGAAGGAATAAAAGTAAAAACATGTTGTATTTCTGACTGACACTATATCTTAGTATTCTTTGTGGGCATACGTTGTGACTGTGGGTACGTAATTTTTTTCATTTGTTTGCACACAAAACGGGCTCAATAATTATACGTGACGTAGGTGCCCGCGCGTACGTATACGTATACGACGCGAGATGCCACAATAGCGCGGTGATGAAAAACTCCGTGAAATCGAACCTGCAACAACCATCGGTTTTTGACAGTCGAAAATTCTTCCGAATCCCTCCAAAAAATTACCCAAAATTAAACTCCTCGGAATAGTGTTATAATTATTCGAACGACCTCGACGTAGTAATTTTCCTATTAATTTTCGTTTCTTTTCTTTTTCATTAATATCGGTTTTTTGTTGTTTTTTTATCCTCTAAAAGGTACGGAAACCTTAAAAATGGTAGTTTTCCCGGCCATTCTGTCTTGGCCCGTTAGCAAAGCCTCGCGCAGATTTATCCCGGTCGTCGTATGACCCTAAGTTCATCTTTGCTCTGCTAATTGCTATTTCAAGTAAGTTTTGTAAAATTTTGACGTTCATTAGTTTCGATATGCTAGAGATGCTTTATACTCCGTTATTCCTTTCTTGCCGATGATACGGAATTTTTCTTGTAATATTAATTGAGTATCGAGCTCAAACGAAAATCATCTTGTTAATCTTTTCCAGTTAAACTCTCTGTTCCGTTCGAGTCTGAAAACTACGTCCTTACCGGACTTAAGATTTCCCACTACCGCCTGCCCGACTTTTCTTCTTATCTCCTACAACACATCGTTTCTGTACTTTTTACACAATTTTCGATTACTCTCACCAGTTAACACGTTTGTCGTTCCCTAATAACACTTATAAACGTAATCGACAAATTTGCACGTATACATACATACAGGTTGTAGGTAATATAAAATAGATAAATCTTAATTAGATAGCAAATCGATGTGGATCATCCTGTTCGTCCAAAATGTAAAAAACATAAAAAAATAAAAAAATAAATCACTTACAATACGAAAACAAATATTTCTGTATATTATATGTATATACATTATTTGTATACAGTACGCGTGTAATATAAATGCGTTTATATGTATATGTACATATGTATGCGCATATCACGTATACGTGTAACATATTTTATACATGCGTGCACACATACACACACATAATACCATATAGGCGTATAATATACACATACGTGTATATACTTCGTACATATACGTTAATATTGTATTTATACAAATGTTTACATCAAGTCAAATCAAATCAAATCAAATCAAGCTTTATTTTTACTTTCTTATATATGACAGATATTATATAAAAGTATATCAATTATATGTATACGTGTAATGTAAATACGTTTATATGCGTATATATAACATGTTTTATATATGCGTGCATACATACATACACATTATATTATTTAACGACGTATAATATACACGTTTTATATATTTAATCAAAACAGTCTACTAGTTTAATGATATATTTATATATTTAATCAAGGACGCGACGTATCCAAGAACCTACATAACTAAATACGGCAGCGTACTTCGGTTGTGCACCTAATAAAACAATACTCTGGAAATGACTCACCCTTCGCCCTTAGATACCAGTGTTGCATTGGTAGCGGAGGCAAGTAATAAGCATTAAATATTCAATATTATCAATACTTGTGCTCTCCACACCTGACCCGTATATGTGGTCTAGAGAGATGGTATCCACTGCGCATACATAGTTAAAGTTGTAGGGACAATATATACATAGACGTTAACTTTTTTCCATTGGGAAATGTGTTAATAAACATACGACAGTATCTTATCAATGTTAATTGTGGTCAAAAGACCGGTGTAAAACACGCACAAAAAAAAACAGTCTATACCAGTTTCATTTATGACAGAATCATTAGCACTCTGATGATGCTGTAATCTGTAAAATGTTTTGATTATATATATATATATATATATATATATATATATATATGATACGGTATAAAGTTTATTTAAAATACGCAATTACACGCGTAGATTCATTTAACCAAATATGAAAATGTTATAGTTGTATTACCGAACGCAATAAATAAATTAAGCTGTCGTAAGAGCTTCGGAGATATAATCGAAGATAGGGAGTGAAATGAAACAGAATTAAATTTTTCATATTAGAAACTCACTCTATAATATAGAGCGATTACACAGATTTTGCTTCGGTTAAAAATGTTACACTATCCTCCAGCCACAAACCAACTGTCACTACAATCGCGAACCTACGTCTCATGTATAATTTTTTTGCACATCAACTTCTTCGCAACTCCAACTACGTCTGAATGTCACCGCTGAATGATAACCTCAAATGATACCTCATTTTTTATTAATTGAGTTTCATAAATTGCACAAGTTTCTCGCAGTATTCATCTTCATAAAACGAAAATAACTGATATTTTAATTTCGTTAATTCGCGAAATTTCTCAATTTCAGGCGCTTTCCCGACGTTACATCCTCCGTTTTCAGATTTAAGACTACACGCGGCGCTACCTTCCATACACAACTATCACCATCTTTCATCTTCAACCGGCAACGTTACCACGCATCCGCAACACCCTCATTTACCATTGGCACCGATTCCGTCGTCAACATCGCACCGGTCGTTAGAAGCGTTCAATTCGACGGCTTACACGTTACCACCGTTACACTTTCCGACATCTTATTTACCGCCGTTCGACGTTAAATCTTGCTCCGTATCTTCATCCGTCGTCACTACCAGCGAAGATAATAGCAGCGAAAACGAGGATTGCGCTAAAATTTACGGCAGTCCGACCGTCGTTATCGACGATTACGGTAAATCGAAACGCGACGATACCGGTTCTTATAAAGAATCCGACGAAGCCGATAAATCCGCCTTTCAACAAGTAGTCGTATCTTCGACTAAAGATGATCATTCGACGCCGGAGAAGAAATATCCCCGCTGGTCGTTACTCGATAAGGTCGAGAAAGTAAGATCGTCGTCTTTCGCCAATTCTGCCGTTAGTCCGGTAGATTTACGATCTCAATCGCCTACATCTACTCAACAAGACGATATCGACGACGATTCGAGAAGCGGTAAACTGACGATCGTCAATAAAATTAGAACGAAGCCTAAAGTATGGAGGCCGTACTAAAATATTATATCTAGAACAAAAATTAAATCTCCTAATATCGATTTATTTCTTTTAATTCTCTTTTTTTTTTTTTATTAACGAAAAATATTATACTTAACGTTCGTAATTTGATACGGTTATTTCTTTTTTAATAAATAAAAATTATTACCTATTTTTTAATTTATAATCATTTCGAGCATTATCGCGATAAATTTAAGATTGCGTCGTTCGTTTTAATTATTATTAAACATTTTTAAACATTTCAAAATTCGTCGATTTCACCACCAACAGATGATGAGATGTACGCTTGTCTCCGATATTTCTCATTCGCTTCATTAAGACGGCTGTATCGTCAGTAAATGTAGCTATTAGTATATTTCCCGGGTTCGGTCAGCGCTATAAAGGGGTACAGTATATATATATATATATATATATATATATAGGGCCCAAAACACTGACACTATTCCAGCGTTAGCAGGATATATTTCTGATACAATTCATCGTCATACTTTACTTGAAAATATTTTTGGTTCGTTGAAGAAAGTTCGTATTTTCGATTAATCAGAGTGATGGTGTTGATGTTTCTTTATTTAGAATTTCTTACGCGCCGGCAATAATTCATTTTCTGCAGCGGAAAAATGTACGAACACTGAAAATTCCATATTGTCAGCTGAGTCAGCGCCGATAGATAATGCGACGCTCTTCTTCGCAATTTTATCCAATAAATTTGTCCGTAAGATTTAAAAAGAAGGTTACATAATTCTCGCATATTAAAAAATAAAATAAAATAAATATCCGAAAATTCCGATTTTTCTATTATTATTATTATTATTATTACGAAACTTAACGAAACGAGCGTAATGTATTGTTGCCTAATTATAGTTCGCACTCCAGATATCCCCGGAAATGTTTGTTTGCCTTTTATACCTATAAATAATTCCACGGAATTTCATGCTTCCATCAAAACACAAAACAAATAAAACCTTTTGCGATTTACGGAATATGTTATTTCTACAAACAAATTACCTCATAGCTATTCGTTCTCATCCTTTTCCTCGGAGATTCTTTTTACACGGTAATGAACAGGTAATTTTAGCTCGTCTTCGCATTGGACACTGACTCGTGGCTACATTATAAATAAAACAGATCCACCATTGTGCTCCCGTTGCGTTCGGACATCCTTAACACTCGTGCATTTATTACGTGAGTGTCCACAATACTCCACATACCGACCTCAAAATTTCAGTTGCAATTCACTACATGAAGTTTTAACCGTTAATCCAATTGCAGTACAAACAGTTCTTCAATTTATCCCGAAATATAGATGCGATCAACTTTTGTATAATATGCAATAATTACCTTCGGGTGCTCCTGACCATAGCAGTACATGACGCCTGGCAAAAAAAACAAAAACCCTATAGAATGGATATTATCCTTATGACGACGTTATTTAAGTTTCGTGTAAATTATTACCAACACCTTTATTTGTCAGGAATCAGTTTTTAAAATACAGATATTCCTCTGATAATTATATATATATATATATATATATATATATATATATATATATATATATATATATATATATGTATATATATACATTAATTTATGTATTGTATATAAAAAACGCTTTCATTTGTCACATTTCACTTTGAAAGTTAATACAAATATTCCTTTGTTATTTGTACGTACATTTTAGTATATTTGTCTCATTTCGTCTTGAAGACTAACATATATTTCTTGGAAATGTATTTAATTGCGTTAATCATGTATATATATATGTGTGTGTGTGTTAGTATGATATACTTTCGCGTTAACGTGTGTGTAAAACGGATATTATGTTACGAAAAGTAATCAGCGTTACTACTTGTGATATTTAAAACGTAAATTTTAGTTTTATCGATATACGTAATAGTTTTTCTCGTTCCTTGTTATTTACATATTATGTACTTTTAAGAATTGTACGCATATTGAATTTCCATGTACATGTGTATGTGTGTGTATCGTAGTTAATTTCAGAAACAAATAAAAAATACATAAACAAATAAGTCTGGTCTTGAAACATTTTTTGCGTTACATCCTTGTATCCTGTTGTAATTCCGGGGATATTTTCAAATCGATTCGCCCATCCAGGTATCCCCCCGTCAAATTTTTAATTTATACGCGAAAATATTTTAAAATATACTTCCGGAATAAATATATTATTTGAAAAAATATTTTTTTTACATCTTTCAAATTGTAATTATCTAATAATATTGAATATGCAAATTTTTAATTTAAACTTCTATCAAGCTCGTTCGAGGCAGTTCCGAAACAATTTTTAGATCAATCTGAAAACGATGCTGAGCGCAATTTAGATTTCGCAACAATAGCACCGCCATGTTCGGAAATACGGTTTAAAATAAAATAAAGAAAAATCTAATCTTCCATAGACTACCATATATATATATATATATATATATATATATATATATATATATATATATATATATAAAGCGCAGTCAACTTTCAAAGAAAAATATTCGCTCTAATGTAATTCACCATTTAGTAAACATTTTCGTGCAGAATTTTTTTTTGGCGCATAATCGACTCAACAAGACAAGATAAAAAGTGTATTTACAAAAAAAAATATATGTTAAAAAAATAACAAAATTAAAGTTTAAAAAATACGCCCAGTTAGTTGCTCGTCTAACTAAAATAAAAATACAGCAAAAATCACCATCAAAACCTGCATGCCGATTATAAAGCTACCTCTCTCTCACCCTCTTTCTCTCTCTCTCTCTCTCTCTCTATATATATATATATATATATATATATATATATATATATATATATATATATATATATATATATACACACATTTATAAATATATATATATATACATTTATAAACATTTAATTTAATAGGATAAACAATATTTTTTATGTGTATCAAACATAAATTCCTTGACCTGCAGAACAATTCTGAATCTTCCAGTCTATGTAAAGATCGAACACATTCATAAGGCATCGAAGAGTTACAATCATAGATATACGATGTTGTCAATTCCTTTTTTTATAGTTGCGCCTGCAGTCAATATTCATTTGTAAACTACATAGGGTTTTACACACGCACATGTTTGCAACTACAATATAAATTATACTTGATTACTAAAAATAGTTAAAATCACTAAATTTATTTTTAATTATGCGAAGCTTTTCGGCAATTACGCCATTGTCAAGCTATATACAGTTAAAATTAATTAATATAAAATCATAACATATTAATTTAAAACTAAGTTTACAATTTTACACAAAATGAATTATGAATAGAAAGTATTCATAATTCATTTTGTGTAAAATTGTAAACTTAGTTTTAAATTAATATGTTATGATTTTATATTAATTAATTTTAACTGTATATAGCTTGACAATGGCGTAATTGCCGAAAAGCTTCGCATAATTAAAAATAAATTTAGTGATTTTAACTATTTTTAGTAATCAAGTATAAATAAAAATCACTACATTCCACAATCAATAACTTTACAATATAAATACTACAAACACAAAAGAATTAAACATACGTTACTACGATGTACAGAGTTTTGTCCAGAATTTATGTTTGTGTATAATACACATAAAAATATTGTTTATCCTATTAAATTAAATGTTTATAAATTTATATATATATACATATATATAGGGATAGGGTTAGTTTTATGATCGGTATGCAGGTTTTGTTGGTGGTTTTTCCATTTTGTAGCCGTTGTAACTTCCTAAGTTACAACGGCTAGTATATGACCATATGGGACAATGAATCATGATTGTTCTGATTATAGTTTTGTAGATTATTAATTTATTTGCCGAGCTCACGTAACGTCGTTTATTAAATATCCGGTATTGCTCAAACAGAGACGCGACTCAATAATATTAAGTACGCCAGAATTCTGAATGGCCCTATAAAACACGCGTTCTTCTTTGTCGGTTCTTTTTTTTAATTTACAATCTGCAAATAGTACAATAAGTAAATGTGATAAAGGAACAGGAATTACTGTTGATGGTCCATTGACCGCAAGTTAGGACATATCTAGAAGGAATGAGAGGAGGAGGAGGAAGTTTTAAGATTGTCTCTTGGTCAGTTTCTCTTCAACTGACTCGACGAAGCGTGTAGCATATTACGAGTTGTCAGTTATAGAATAGCTTGATTATCGGCATTTAAGGTACCTTTTGTTGGCTGAAATAGTTGGTCAGGTGTCAGAACGTATAGATTAATTTTCCACGAATCAAGGAGCGTCTATAATCTTTGACGTAAGATTTTCGTTTAGATTGACTGTAAGCGTCGGATGTTAGTTGGCTTAGCAGAGCCCTATTGTTCAGAGCCGTAAGTGTACAAATCGATCTTATGACTGTATTGTACAATAACAGTTTATTCTCAATCGATAACATTGATTGTTTTCTAAAAAAAAAAGCAAAAGAGCGGACCGTATATGCTCATCCTTAATTTTATTACTTATCATGTCGATTCCAGGTGAGTTTTGTGTCAAGACATCAAACCAAGGTATTTAACATGATTAACTTGGAAGATGAATGTCCCATCTAAACGAACCGACGTCGTCAGCCCTATACGCAGAGTAAAAATAAAGGCGGCTGCTTTTAGTTTGATTAATCTTGATTCTCCATCCGGTTAACCGAGGGGTGAATCATTGTTAAACAGTCCTGAAGTTTATTCGATGTAATAACCGGTTCGAAATATACATTTGTCGTCAGCAAAAGTGCATTGTATTTTTTTAAACCGGTATGTCTGCAGTATAAACACTATACAAGCAAGGACCCATAATACTTCCTCGTGGTATTTATGCTTGAATAGCAGAGTTTCGCTATATTTGATACAGAAAAATCTGCAAGATATCGTCAAACAGTATGATCAATGAACGATATTCCTCACTTTGAAAAGGAGCACGGGATGCCAAACGCGAGATCGAATGCTTGTGAAAACATGAAAAGAAAACAGCAAATACTGTTTCCGCTCTAGTGCTGTAGAGATATTGTCACAAAAAATACGAGTGACATTGTTGTATAGTTGAATGATTATAACTTGATGAGAACAAATTTTCCGCTTCTTTTGTACGGATATGTATATTTTATACGTGGCAGAATTTTTTTCAACAATTTTACCAATAGTAGGCTGATCGGCCTATATGAAAGTACATAGCTGAGATAGTTTTAATAATATTTTAATTACCGAATATTCCCACGATAAAGGATTTTAATCGAAACATCGCGTTAAATATATAAACGAACGACGTGTTCGAAATACACTTATTATCTCTCGTAAATGTTATTTAGAAACTAGAACATTTTCCTAAAGCCCGTAATTATTGTTATTCAGATTTTAAAAGACAGGAAAAGTTCAATAGATAATTATAGACCAATCTCGCTAGAAGACAGCTTGTAAGATAATTGAAAACGTCGTTAATAATTGCTCTTCGCCAGTAGGAATTAATTTCTTAGATAGTCACTACAGTACAGATTCGCTTTTTTCTATTTATAACGTAATCGTTTCGGATATTGTTCATTTTTTTCCGCGATGAATTTGATTCTCACAAATCGGCTTAATAATTATTTAATCATTTTATACGTCGATTTTTATCTGAAAACTTTCCAGATGGTCTACAGTTTTATTCAACTCGGAGAAGTGAAATTGTATTTCCTTATTAGCAATTCTGACAAAACGTAGGACCCGACATCACCGTTAGTTGCCGACCATCTTATTACGTCACACGACGCGGATATAGATCGCTGGAAGGAAAAATACTGCACGCTCATCTTCAAACGATCAACTGTAACAAATATCTGTGATGTTTATTTCGGACGAAAGACAAAATTACTGGCGTGTTCGAAGCGTGACTAAAAATATTCTGAAGAAAACTCCGGCCTACTGTATAGAGTGTAGCGACGAAACGTCAGTAGAATTAATTATCAAATCGAAACGCTGAAGGAAAATCACTGTTCATCGACGAGCGTTAAAACTGGCGCTCGATTATTGATTATTCACTTGATTCAGTCTACTAATAGATTCCACGAAATCTCAAGCATCGTTAACTATATTATTCAGTTTTTTTGCCTGGTGTCGCGTAATTTATCACGAACACCGGATATTTAAATATTACTTCGATGATGGTGATCCATTTACGTAATACTGCTACGAGGCTAGAAGCACGGACACGGAAAGTTGTTGAAACAGGCCGGTTTCACGTAGGAACGCTACTGTTGGACCGGCTGCATTTGACTGCAAAGTTCAGCCTTGTACTTTTGACAGTGTAGCAGAAGATGATCTAGTGTTAATTTAACATTGCTGCAGGAACAAATCGGTGGCGATTCTCTTCTGATCAAGTGACTATGAGTGAGAGTCGTACGTCCTAGTAATATACGACGAATGACTACATGTATCAACGAAGTCCCCAGATCACCATAAATTAATATCAGGTTTGTAATTTGTTTATAGTTGGTGTTGATAACTACAATATATTCCATTTCGAGCGAATTTCGAAAATCTACAGTTTATCATATTATTTACGTTATATTCAATTTCTGTTTTTTATATTCATTTTATAATAACTAAACCTTCGGCAAATTCGCTATATCTCGTATTTTAATGGTTTTCCCATTCTGTTTTTTTTTTCATTATTATTTCAACCACTTCGGCTGAACAGCGAGAAACTTTAATACGATACTTAGAGTGTAAAAAAATTTCATTAAATTAGTTTGAAAAATTAAAAATATACGTATATCATCGCGGAGGAAGCGATAGAAATACTTTCTGATACTTTTCAAATTATTATAATCAATACGCGAATTTTAAGACAATCGCGTCCTTTATAGACGAAGTCGGCCAATTCGATGAATGAACTCGTCCTGATTTTAATATTTATCTACCGACGAGATTTTTACAATTTTTTGTCATTTCCTTCACATCTACAACTGACTGGTATCTATCATTTACCACATGTTAATGTTGACAGTGATTTCCATGATTTGCCCATCGGGACGATCTATGTTTTATTTAACCATCACGCTATACCAACAACGTTTCTCCTCTTTTCACGCGACCTACTGATCGTATTGTAGAAAGTTCTTTCCATGTCCTAATCTCGACAACTGATTGGCTGTAGGTAGTTTTATTTCTTCTGTAACGTATTTTACTCGTAGATCTTTATGTAGTGTGGTTTGATACATACCACGGTGCAGCGACCTCGACATCATGTTCAGCGCTGTATTCTATTAATATTACTCTCGGAAGCGTATCCCCATAGTGTTCAACTGTGTACTACAACCGTATCGTTTTTTAGCACCGTGTGCGACATAACATTTTATTTGCAATCTGTAATTGAAAGAGCGGTTCCGAGCAGCAACCGATAAAGTTGCCTTGTTAAGTTCTCATATTTCGGTCTTAATATGTCCAAGCCACGTATATCATCTTCATCTAGGTGTACTCCGAGATATTTTAGAGACGAGTAAACGTGTATTTGCATTTTTTTTTTTAAGATAATGAGACTGCTTTTATTTTCATTTATTAGAATTTTCAAACATTCGATGATTATATTCAATATAGGTCTTCTGCGGACTTTTTTAGGTTCGTATTGTCATTTACAAATTAACCAATTAAAAATTGTTTTTTTTTCTTTTTAGGCATTTTCATCGCACCCCCTTTTATTTTCCGATTAACATAATTGTTTTTCACATTATTGAAACGATATTTCTTCGTAATAGTTTCCCAGGAAATTTTAAATAATCCAACTAGGCTAAGCGGGTATGTTAGAAAAAAATGACTAACAAATAATAATAATAATAAAAATAATTCCGAACGACCTAAAAAAATTTATTCATTTTTCTTTTATTATCCGTAATTAAAGGAGTGTTGTCGTCGGACTGAGAGACCACCCGTTGTCGGCAGCTACCGCGCAATTGTAAATAATTTGTAAAGTTAAATAAATCGACCGACCTCCGTCATAATCATTTTTCTTTCCCTCCTATATTAAATGTATACAGGAGAGATAGAGAGAGATTTGGCAAAAACTATATTTTAAACCTTTAATAATAATAATAATAATTTTTATAAAAAGGGGAATATTAGATTTTCGCCTATCTCTAAAAAGAGAAATAAAAAATCAAAAATAGGCACATACATCGTTAATTCCCAACAGCGCGATAATAACTTTATTCGCGTACCCTTCCGCGTTATAAGTGTACGTTAGTAGCACCCCACGCTGATAGGGAACAAACTGAAAACAGGATAAATAATCAACATACTACGCCTCTTTTATGAAGATTCGAGAGTTCCAACTGACAAAAAGTTCTATTCGCATATTTGCTTTTTAATAACTTCGTACGTGTTTGGATTTTTCCTTTGTCTTCAAACCCATAGAAGAAAGAAAAATTCGAATTTATTATGTAACAATTGTCGTTTTATCTCCGACCCGTGCCTCCGAGCGCAGGCCCACATGCGGAATGACAACAGGCTCACGTTCAGTTCGATTAAATGGGAATTAATAAATTCCGGAAGATTTTTGTACAAATGTAAAACCGGTTGTTGTAAGAAAATTATGGCGAAAAAATTCTTAAAAGATATTCTTTACTAGAGACGCTTTCCATAACTGTTAAAACTATAATAAATAAGCAAGTTCATCCCACCGGTATATGTATGTATATAGAGTATAAAATCACTAATCGTTCTTAATTAATAAGAATGCTTTCCAGCAGTTATTCCAAAGTTAACTAATAACAAATTACATATTATAATGCGGATAAGAAAAATAATATAGGTACAATATTTAGCATATCCAGTTCAAAACTCAGATATACGTCAACATTTACTGCTATAATTACCGACAATTTTAAATACTCATTATTATTATTCGTGTGAGGAAAAGGATCTGTGTGCGTTACACGGTGTTTGTTCAATGCTTTGTAAACGCGGCGCTGTTTTCATTCAGTTATAGTGGGTCATTGAAACCGCACCTATATTGGCAACTACTACAGATCAAATAATGTTGGATAAATTGCTCCTCGCCAGACATGCAGGAAGAGTTGTCTATAATTCTCCACTTGTTCGTGTTGTCTCTTGTTGGAATAACCGTTGTTCTTGATCTGTTTAGTGAACGCCCCATATGCCCTATTTTAGTTCGGCTCCTGAAGGAAGGTGCTCCTTAGGTTCAATCCATGGTTTTTGTCCGTCCTTGCATCCAGGCATTATGTCGAAAGTTTCGCTGTTAATGACTTGATAACTTCCGTAAAACTATTGATAGACTTCAATTTTCGTTCAGCTGGGTTATTTCCAAATATCATAATGTCGATTATCCGTTTCCTACTTGCACTTTTTAATTTCATGCGGAACAATCCCGGAAATAATGCGGAGTTTATCGACGGATATCGGTTAAACACTCTATGATATTGCGTTAGATCTCGTTTAGCGCGGTATCGACATGTTTCGCACGGGCCGAATGGAACCATATTGGCACGCGTACTGAGCGGCTTAGTTGCATAGTTCTACTGCTGATATCCGCAGGGTATGCGGGCTAGCGCCCCAAGAGCTGCCGACTAACTTACGTACTAACAGCCAGGTCGTCCCCACAGATGAAGTGACTAATGCCTTTTGGCGCTAGCACACTTTCCTATGGAAGCCCATTACGTTGTCATCTCGTCTAAGGAGACATAATATCGTCGATTTTCTAGTAGTTTAACGATAACGGTTGTAAATTTTGTAATCAACGCTAATATTATACAATTTACTTATTAATAATCGATGGATATCGTATGCGGCCGATAGATCTTTAAAATACCTGTGAATAAGTATTACCAAGTCTTCCCTGGTTTAATTTTCTTGGTTTCTCTCCGTGATTTAGGTATCGGCTTATTATTCACTATGCTATTGAACGATAGAATCCACACACGCGTTCCCGGTCCAAAGGGCTTAATTTGTTCTATTTGTCATAGTGTCGATGGCTGCGTCGAGTTTTGATATTGTAAAGCTTTCCTTAAGACAGCTGTGTTCGTCTTTATGCGTCTGTTTCAGTTTAACTTTCTGAAGAAATTACAATTCAGCTATGCACGAAAAAGAAATGTAAAAATTGAATAAATGTACTGCAAATGGCGGCCATATGAACAATATTGTATTCCACAAACAAATTATTGTAAGCTAAGCTCTCGTTTTTCTATTTTTAAATAAAATTTCATTCAAAACTTTCGATCGGGTAGTTTTTGAATTATTTAAAAAACAACAAAACCATCCGTCTTCTCTGGGTCGCCCTATTTTATCCGTTCGATATCGGCGTGCTTTCTAGTCGTGCCAATATTGGTTTCGCATTATTTAAATCTGTCAATAAATGTAACTGCTTGTACGTTCTCTATCGTTCGAAATATAACTTTGAACGTTTTATCATAAATCAGGACAATCATGTGCGTTACTTCAATCAGCTTTAAACCATGCTATAAATGCGCGTAATTTTTGAACCTATTCCAAGTTCTGATTTCAGATTCTTCATCGTTTTTTTTTCTTCTTAAATATCGTAATGATGTCCGTTTTTGTAGTTGTAATATGTATTCTTACTATAGGAATCACACCCAGTCATAATGACTTATGTAATTATATATAAAAAAAAAACACATATACATGTGTATATACAATGAATAATATATATATATATATATACCTTGTGTGTATATATTTATATATACATAAAAACGGTGGATGCGTGCGTGTCTATATAATTATTATATTTTAAAAATAAATTTCTCATTTTTCGATGAATTTAAAATTTAAACACATATAAACTTCGTAAATTTAAGATTTTTATAAACGCCATCTGGCCTATGTGGCCATTAAGATATTGCGATGAAAGTATATCGTTTAATAAATTAACGCCCAGTGGATTACTTTGCTTTTTCAAACTGTTCGAGTAAACGCGTGCTGCGTTCTTCCCGAATTACAGTATTATCTGGTACATTCAAGTCGTACTATCATTGCGTATGTAGCCCAGTGTACGTTAAGCGGCGATCTTAAAGCTTTCAATTGAAAGAGTTGCCTCCAGTCGAAGGTCTACAAATTATTACTAGGCGCCTGCTAGAGTGACGATATGTGATAACATCTTCTCATAACCGCTTCCAAGGAAAGTTTTCACCTACCAGGATTTCTGTGGCCAATAATTTCACCTTATTGTACAAGATGGAACAGATGATATTTTTCCGGGTGTCAATGCGTGTGTCCGTAGTATTTTAACTCCGCGGTTCGGTCGGTATAAAGCACCTCAGCTTGATTTCACATTTTACTCGGCACTTCTCTATTTGTCGCGTGATCTAAATGTGACATTTTTAGGATTTTCCGATAAACGTACATCTCAAAAGCTTCGATTATCTTCTCCGAGATTTGTGCGGGAACCCAGCTTTCCATATCGTATAGTAGTATTGACCAAATTTAACATCGAAATAGACGTATCCCTCCTAAAGTTTTTCATGTTAAAAAAGTCTGGATTTCTATATTCGTGCTTTCATTTTTATCGACTGATCCATTTCATCATGGAACCAACTACCAAAATGTTTGAGACTAGTTCAATCTCTGTACATTCGATAAATAATTTTTCTTCTTTAATTTTTTGTCCTCTATATTCTGATGCACTGTCAGCCCTTTGGTTTTGGTGATATTTATCGCAAGATTAATTCGGAGTTTATTCGATACATTTGATTAGTTTCAGTTCTTTATTTTTCTTAGCAAAGTGGCTCCTTCCAATAAAAATATCGATTCGGTCGCATACCGAAATAATGTGTTTAGTCTCTCCTCATAATATACCGTCAATTCTGACTGGTGAACGGGTATCTTATCTGGTTGTGAAAGTAATACGAACGGGCTTTGCATGACTTAATTTAAATCTTCAATTCCGAGCCAGATTGTTACTTCTCTCATCTCTGACACTGCTATATCGTCTATATATGCAGTTACTTGTTTGTTTTTTATAAGATTAGATACAGAAGAGGTGCTAGAATTTATGATTTTATATCATATGAATAGTTACTGTTACATTATAAGAGAACATAACGTACACTTAAACGTTTACGCGTGAACATAAATTAAAATAGTAAAAAAAAAAAAAATACGTAAATAACGATATGTATATGGTAGCAATGTATCGAATTACATATATATATATATATATATGTATAAGTATATATATAATGTGTGTGCGCTATTCTGAACGTTTGATATCTTAATATAATCGACAGATAACACTACTCATTTCGCGAATTAGTGCCTCTAGTCGAATAAATCAGCGTGAAATCCGAATAACGTGTAATTTTTAACCGATACATACAAATCCAATGAACGATGTTTACCGCTGTTTCTTTGTACGTGTAATTGTGCACGTTTAGATGCAATAGGTCACGATATTCTTCAGATGTTTCTAAGACAGTTTATAAAAAAATAACGCAGGAATTGATCAATCACCTGGAAATAGGAATCGGCAAAAGTTATCGAACTAGGAACCAGTTTAGTATGTTCCGATTCAATTATAGAGAATTATAGACGGACATCGACCATCCAGTTAACTTGACACAATGTCACGGTGTAATATCGACGGTGCTCTGGCTTAAAAGGTTGAAGACAACCGCGTAATACGAAAGGATATTTCGTTTCTTCCTTATTCCGGGTGCGTACATATGTGTACATTATAGATTACCTATAACATAGGTAACATATATATATATATATATATACATATATAATATATGTATATATATATGTAAGGTGCTGCTGCTGTTTTACCGTTTACTACCCCTAAAACAGACAATAAGGTATTCGACGACGCGACACAACAACAACAAATGATGACGATGATGATAATAATTGGGACGTTATGACGTTTGATATTGACAGCTACGACGCACGGGAACAGATGTGTTTACCTTCAATATTTCAGACCCCCCTGAGTAGGTACTCGACAAAAGACTTACTGACGCGAAAAACTAGATGAATGCCTATCAATAGGCTATACACTACACGACACTATATACCTAAATTCTCTTCTTCACTCGGCAATTGTTACTTTATTTCAGTTGTACGTATGTTTTCCAGCATTACTTTACTGAAATATTGTAGCACTAAGTTTATACATATATAATATATTATACATCTATATGCCGAACTCTTTCGCAACAATACCGGCAAAGTTGACACAAATTTCATTCGGAATCTGTTTCTCTATTCAGGTGATCATATTTTGAACTTATCCGTTAATTCGAACTATAATTTTCTGTTTCGCTTATCGACGTGTCGTCTGTTTGTATCGTAAAACAAGCGACTTAAATGGAATCCTACATCTATTTTTCAACGCTATAGTTCTTATTTTTCTCTGAGAAAATTTTATCGAAGCGCCTCGCGAGACGTAGTACATTTTCGGTTTTTTTGTACTAAATTATTCTACTTCTTCTCGATTACAAAAATAATCAACTTTTTTTGGTTTCTACTCAACTGATGAAGTTGGCCGGAAGTACGAGATAATTAACTGGTTAAACTGAGACCAACATCTAATTTCGATATATTGTTGAGTGAAATGTTGATGGTTAATCTCGATCTACCGTTTAATTAATTTGTAAATTGTTTCCACCTTCTCTCTCTGGTGAATGCATCATCACGTACACGGTTAATGTAATATCAGGATCCGCGCCTGATTAAATGTTGTATGATCAGATCGATGTGACGTACAGACTGAAGTCGTGAAAAGCATTAACAAAAAAATAGCGGATAAACCTGTGGAATGAATAAACCAAACCTATTGAGACCGCAGGAAGAAACTTTTGCGTTGGGATATAAAGAGAAATGGTCAATATGAAATCAACGGAATATGGATCTGCCGGGACGACATCAGAGTTGGTGAAGTGGCGTCTAACGAAAGATCCGAAATATCACTAGAGAGAACTCCAGGAAATATCGCACATACTTTAAAACGAACTCGACGAAGTGTGCAATGCATAACGTGACGAAGGCAAAAGAATTTTAATACACTCTTGCAGTAAAATATAATTAAACGAAACGAGGAAAGTAGAAAATGCGAACCTATTTTAGATACAAAAACTATGAACACGGACGCGAACAGTTTATTACGGTTTGGAGGAAGTAGAAAATCTAAATTCTACTAGCGTCCTCTTACGAAGAGCATTATTTGTCCGTAATAAGGGACATTTCTCAATCTTCACCAGACCGACAATTATCGATCTGGAAATTCTTCGAAACGGTAATTACAGGAAAAAGCTTTACAAGTTTAGCCTTATAAGGAAATGAAAATTCCATTACTAGATTCGGTTCTACGGAAATCGAACATATATAGCCGTCGGAGTAGCGAATTACGAACGAAATAGCCGTTAAAGGTCAACAGTTAAACACCCTCGTCAAAATGTACTAATCGGTATTTCGCTAGTAAGATTAAAATGTCATTATCTAACGGAAATGAACGTTTATAAAGCGATTTTCTCACCTGTCGACACGATTTATTAGTTCGAATTCAGACAGAATGAACGAGGACGCGTTATATAAAATATCCATCGGAATTTATAAAAAAATGTCTATATATTCGTCGCATGTCCGTAACCAATTTAGAATTGGGTCAGAAACGTTCTTAATCAACCAAACCGATATTGAACCAATTCGTCAATTTCATTTCTCCTTCTTAGCTATGTTAACGCTATATAATAAAAAAATTTCGTTTATTTCGCAATTCGTATGTATTATCATCTTCGTGTCAGGAAAAGAATTTGTACGCGTTACACGGTGTTTACCACGATGTTTTCATCCAGTTGTAGTAGATTATTGGAGTCATATAGGCAACTAGTGCAGATTAAAAGATATCAGATAAATTGCTTGTCGACAAATCTGTCGGCACTTTTTCATTTCTTGTTCGACCAATCATGGTTCTTATTCTGATTAATGAAAGTTCCGTATTTCATTTCAGTTCCTGCAAGAAAATGCTTACGTTCAATCCACGGTTACATTAAAGCGGTTTTCGAGCGGACTCAATCTTCATTCAACTGGTCATTTCTTTTATATTACAGATTTTCTTTTTATTTTCGTTCAATATTTATAGCATAATTTAGTAGTTCTAGTCTCAACTTTTAAGAATCTTTACACATATACAACACTATTCATAAAAGTTTATATTTACGTCTCGTGTGTGAATATAAATTACGCGATATCAAAATTACACACAATTGTCAATATTTCGTTCTGTAGTCTTTCTACCTTCTTAATAAACTAAACACAGTGGACAACTCATATAATTTAAACATAAATTAAAAAAAAAAAAAAACTAAACGGAAGATAACACTGGGCTACAAAATTAAACTTTTGAACCACTTGCAGTCCCCCCCTGTTCAACGCTCACATCTCACAAATTCTTAAGGAAAAAAGTCTAAGTTGGAATGGAGAATGCGAATTTTTAGAGACATTCTGCAATCTAAGTTCTTGAAGTTTTGCAGTAGATCTTCCACCGAGTCTTTGTAGTTGTCCGCTTTATATTTTCCCAGGAATCCGTTTACCACAGACACAGATGATTTCCACGCCAGAAGTTCGTTATGTCAAAGCTTCGGTTCGAAATTTGTGTCGTTCATTAGTTTTCTTATAATATGAGGTCTAACAAAAATGCCTTCTTTCAGCTTTGCGTCACTAATATTATGCAAAAAATTCCTTAAGTGTTTGTATCCTTCATCTTCTGTGTCCAGAGCTCGTACGTAATTAAATCCACGCTTTATATGTAAGGGTGGTAAAAGTAGATTTTTCGGGTCAATTAAAATTGCTTATTGCAGAAATAGAACACTTTGTACCATAGTGCTTGGACGTTGCCCTGCTATCCCACAAACAAAGGAAACAACAAACAAAATTTGGTAAATCCCCCTTGAAACTCTACAGCCAACGCTACTAATTTTACATCTTCATATAGGGGCCACTAATACGTTCCTTATACTTAATGTTAATGAGGATTTATGTATATTTTCAGACGATTTTTTTAGGTTAACGGGATGAGCCCGTGGAACGTTTTACATTCCCGTTGTGTAAAATTATTATGAATAAACGACATTCGCTTGGTTTTTCACGACTCCATGGATATCGTTGTCACAATAACCTACTGGCCCAACCCTTGTGAAAGAGATAAAAAGAACTTCATTCCTTTTTCGAAATACCGCAATTTTTGTTCGTTTAGTCAGTAAATTCTAGTCTTGATGATAGGAGTTTAGCATTCTCTTTTGGCAAACCGAGGTCTCTAAATAAATCATTCGGTTCATTTTGCTCAATAAGATAAGGCTCGCTACTCGCTTGTCGCGTACATGACGGATCTATAACAAGTTATACACAGACGAAAATGATCTCAGTAATCGAGCGTCTTTAAATAAAATAAAAGAAAAAAAATGAATTTTGTCCTCAAATTGTTTCGACTGCGATTGTTTAATCGTCTGGGCAAAATACAACTTGTCCCCCGCCGGGTTAAGTTTGTTTTCCGATGACGTCATTATATCGTGAAACAAGGCGTCGCTTAAAATATAAATAAACCTTTTAATTTTATATTATTATTAAATTAGTTATATAAATACTCTATGTATTGGACGTTATTGCTTTTAATCGCGATTTAACGATGAATTTAAGTGTAATACACGTGTATATTTTTTTGCACGGTTCATTACATCGCTACTGTTTGCAGTACGTGTGTGTACAGAGACTGGGCGCAATTTAATTTACATATACGCTGCCTAACTATTATTGTACGGACAAATCATTAAACCGATTTAGGCGTATCGAATTATCTTATTGCACTGCACGTTCCAATCGAGAAATGATACACGTCAAAATATAAATCTTACGCGCGCAATGATTGCTGCAAATCGATATTAATGAACGATATTCATTTGGATCTCCAAGTGGCTACAGTTGACAAAGTCTTTAAGGAATCTGTTGTAAAACGTGAGATACTGTCGCTAGATATCGGACGTCTTCAACGTAGACATTCGTCAGATTTAGTAATCTAAATATATATATATCGAGTTAAGTCATAGGACTTATATGACAAATAAGAGTTAGTTTTTAAATACTTTGTGTTATAATTGCCACTTATTTAATTTAGCAGTTAAGATCGTACCTTTATCGTATGATTATATATATATATATATATATATATATATATATATATATATATAATTATCTATATTATTCAGAATGTTATTCAGGATCGCGTAATTTAAGACACTGTGTTTCAAATTACTTTGAGAACAGCAAAAGCTTCTGATGTAAATACACTACAAAATTTCAGGAACCTAAACTATTTGGTGTAATTTAGATGAGGAATATGAAATATTGTTCGGATAAATTGAGACGCCGTATCTTTTGAACCATCTGTGCAAACATGTGATCGGTCCATAAACTAGGTATCGTTACTATTAAATTAGCACGGAATTCTGAGGTAGAGAAGAATAATGTTAATATCGATCTTTAAAAAATAATTTTAATTATATCCTCTCGGACAATTTTTCACCTCATCTTTGGAAAATTTATTTCATCAAAATAATTTATCGAACACACTGGATCCGAGAACTATTTTCAACTTCGGTTATTCAATACCACACTTCCAGCCGGTGTGATACCGACCCGATAGATTTATAAACGAGATCGTTTCTGCAGTTGTCGGCAGATCCCTGTGTCTCTTTTATTTTATTTCTTTTTTATACATCCTAGAACATCCACCGACGGTATTAGACCGTTTTCTTCGACCTTGTTCTGGTACGTCGCTCTTAACACAGCGGGCGGGGGATCATTGACACGGGCGAGAAATCTTTTTTACTTTTGTAAATGTTAGAAACCTGCGTGCGATACCCTACGGAGTTATATAGGGCCTGGGTTTTTTTTTTTTTTTTGTTTATTCTACTTTAATCTATTTCCAAACAAGGACTTATTCTCATTTTTCTTCATTGGGTAGCCTACACAAATAACACGGCACCTGTTTGATTTACAAATACCCCAGTCGTCGAGAAACTCTGTTTAAGATGTACGAATGTCTAGGTTAAAAGGACTGGTTGTAACAAAAGATTGATTTCTCGTCGACTTTGACCATAAAGTCGCTGGAGAATGATGCAGGCTTTGAAAGACGTGAAATTTCACGATTTTCAATCAGCCTTCCATAGAAAACAATTACAAATGCTGGGGGAAGAAAATTGTTATACCGAACATCGGACACATTTTCTCGATACGTATATAAAATGTTGTCTTAATTACACCTTGGCTATAACTTCGTTAAAAAAATTAAAAAATTAAAACAATCCCTTTTCCTCGTTTCCACCCTTGTTGTCATATTTATTATTTATCCACCTTCCCACGTCGTGTGTGTGTGTATAATACCATGGTATGTATGTGTATCAATACTCAACTACTTTACTGCTTTGCAGGATTTTTTCAAACGGTTATATTAAACATTGATATTAGTTGGTGAAATTTAATTAATAGCTAAATATACGTGCGTGTGTTTAATTAATAGTAAATAGGTAAGACATATTTATTGCGAGTGGTACTTTGAAAAATATAATTTTATTATATAATAAAGATCGTTGAGAGCTGCAGTAAGAGCATTCCAAAAATACGTGTGGTCTGCGTTTGCTATTTTGTCGTTATCGGAAGGATGAAGGCAAAAAGGGGAATTTACGAGATTGCATCGGTATAGAGACGATGGAAGACGATTTCTTCCAAATATTAATCTACGTAAAGTTGCAACGAAACATCGAAGTACGTTATTTGTTACTTTTATGTCGCCAAAATCAACGATTTTACGAGTATTAGAGGTTGAATATAAGGATTATACCAAATATTATTGCAATATTCTTTATGAGCAACTTGAATGAGACACGGTATATTTAGCCTCGGCCGTATCAAAGAAAAACGTAATGGAACGAATTTCTGAATAATTTTTAAAGAAGGAAATCCTAAAACAGCGCCAATTTTATTATTAAACTTGGAATTATCTGTATAAATTGAAACCGGTCCAGTGTTTTTCTAATTAAAAATATACATTTTTTCTTATGTTTATACGAATATATTTGGGTATTATGACGATTTACTTTAATTACAAAAATCAGTTAAAATCACTAAAACTTTATTTTCTTGAAATTTACAAAGCTTTTCGGCAACTACGTCATTATCAAGCGATATTTAAATTTATAAATTTAAATATAATGGCGTAGATGCCGAAAAGCTTTGTGAATTTCGAGAAAATAAAGTTTTAGTGATTTTAACTGATTTTTGTAATTAAAGTAATCAAAAATCACTACATTCCACAATCTAAACCTGATGACAAATTAATTACGATATGCGGGACCTATTTCTTTCTAGAAAACGTCGTGATTTTTAACGTTTAATAATTTAAAAAAAACTTCTCGTTGTTTTAAAAAATCATTTAACGGTTACGATATTAGTAGTCCAGATCAGTATTTATCCAAATGAGATGTCTGTTCAGTAACATCAGAGTCTGAAATTAAGATACAGAATGGTTAAGTGTTATGCATATTCGGTTTTATTATACGGAGCGGAGGCGTGGACGTTGTAAAACACAACGATGAAAAAAATCTAAAAGCATTCGAAATGCGGAAGATATCATGGACTGACCGTATATATATGGAATATCAAAAATTATAGAAATAATAGGGCAAACTAAAGAGCTATTAACCGTCATCATCGAGAAAAAGAAATTAGCGTATTTAGGCCACATTATGAAGCACGATAATCAGTTGATACAGTTAATTATACAAAGAGAACTAGAAGAATGTAGACGAAAAGGACGCAGAAGAATGTCGTGAATGAAAAATTTGGAAAATTGGACAGGGCGGTCAACCAATGAACTAATACATTCGGCCAGAAACTAGAACCAGCTTTGCACTCATTGCAGCCAACCTTCGTGAACGGAGTTGGCACTATGAAGAAGAAAAATGTGATATTGGTACAATATTTAAATATTTACGTATACTTGTATATTAAAATATTTCATTATACGTTCGCTCGTTCTGATCCTGGGTAGTGCACATTTTGCAATTCTAGCGTTGACTCCTCTGGTCCTTGTGACGATACTGAGCATTTATTGTTTGATTATCCTTTGTTTGAGGATTTACTTCGTATGGTCAAAATACGCAGAAGGTCAATCACTTTCGCAAAGTCAAATTGATCTTTTGTTATTCTCGTTATATCTATGCTAAGGAATTTCCGAAAATTGATTTTAATGTTTTTTTATTATTTCACTATTAAGTGGTTATTAATTGTGCTTTTTATTATTAAGTAAATGTTTATTTTATTTTATTTATTATTATTATTATTATTTTTTTTTTTATGTAAATCTCCATATGCCGTTTGTAACTACCAGGGTTATTACAGCATAAGGAGACGTCTAGTTTATATGTGTGCTGGGAGTCCGCTTTCTCTTACAAAAGCCAATTTATTCCGTTTCTTAAAATATAAATTCGACTGCGATACCTGATCTTTTGAAACGTGTTCAGTGCCTAGTTCCACTTTTACTATTTGCCAAGTCTATTCATATGTTTCCATTGGTGGAAGAATCATTAATAACCTACGCTTTGCGGATGATACAACGCTTATAACCAGCTCAATTGATGACATGAGAATATTACTCGACCGACTAAATAAGATAAGTGCCAAATATGGATTAAATATAAATAAAGATAAAACAAAACTAATATTGGGAAACTTAATACCGGAGGCTGAAACACAAATCGATGGTTACGAAACATTACACAAGTATATATATTTGGGATCCCTTATTGATGATAAAGGCACTTCAACGGATGAAATAAAAAGACGGATCCAGTTGGCTCGAAATGCCATGATCAAATTGAACAGAATATGGCGCGACGCATCAATTACAAATGCGGTAAAAAAGAAATTAGTGCAGTGTTTGGTGTTTTCTGTATTCACATACGCGGCGGAAACATGGACGCTGAAAGCCAAAGATAGGCAACGTATCGATAATTTCGAAATGTGGATTTGGAGGCGTATGTTACGAATACCGTGGACAGCGAAGCAAACAAACGTTTCTATATTACGCAAGTTCAACATTAAGCGTAGATTGTCCAGCGATGTTCTTTTCAGAATATTACGATTTTATATCATGCGAAGCGATGACTCCGTGCAACGATTAGTAATTGAAGATACAAGGAACGCGTCCTCCTGGTAGATTACACATCAAATGGACAGACACGATCACAAAAGCACTTGCAAAGTCAATGGCTGATTGTAAACGGGAAGCTGCAAACCGGATAAAATGGAGAAGAAAAATTGATGTAGCATGAAAATGGTCACGACATCCCTTAGGGGGATTACGACTGAAGATGATTATATATTTCTTTAGTTAAATTTCGTATGTTTTAATTTCGGGTTTTATTTTGTATGTATAGATATATATTACTTTATGCTAAGGAAGTTTAAAAGTAGCCGCCGAGATAAGCTTCGTGATTTTTATAAAACGTTTAGTGATTTTAACTCATTTCTTGTTTACGTCTTAAAAAATTTCGGTATTTGTCAAAATTTTTATTCAACGATATGCGTTCGATATTTTCGTTATTCTACGTAGAATGCAATTTTTACAACGAATTTTCGAATTATCGGTTTTTGGTTTTCCTTCTTTTAAGTCTGTTCGATTTTAAATATTCTCGTAAGTTTTAAACATCGATTAATGTGTAGGGGGTTTTCTAATTTTTCGCCTAATATCCTCGCGTTTGGTTTTTCAGCTAGGAGAACATGTTAACATCGTGTGTGTCCAATTATGGAAATAAGAATTAATGACGGATAATGACAGAATGTATATAGGGAAAAGATTCGTTTTTAAATAATAAATAACGCCAGAATCTCTGACGTTTCTACTACACTAGTTACGATACGTTTTGTTAATATATATATATATATATATATATATATATATATATATATATATATATATATATATATATATGTTTTTTTTTTTTAATATATCCTATCCGTGTTTTCTTTGGCGCATAGAGTTTTCCGGTATTATTTGTTTGATTGAAAGAGTACTCTCGTACTATAGAATGCTTCATTTATGTGTGCCAGCACGTGTTTACGTATACATATATAATATAGTATATGCAGAACGAGTTTAGACATTCATTTGACCCTCGACAATTGCATAAGGCTTGCAAAAACCGTTGTGCCAACAAACGTCTCAATTCATCTATTATGAAGGGCCTTATCGTTTATTATTATTATTCATATTATTATTATTATTATTATCGTTATATAAGCAACATTGTCGAGATTACTTTCGATAAACATAGTTTAAAGGAGTGCGCGATATTCGCGAGGGTATATCTTCGCATTACTACTAACGTATTCAAATACTTCGCTTTATCATCTGCAGCGGCTTATTTCGTAAGAGAAATCTGTAGGTGTTTTTATTTTTATTCCTTTTTTTATATTTCTCTCGGTGCAATTATTGTTCATTTTTCCTATGTACCTATTTTTATATTTCTATGCCATTTTAAAAAAGGGAATATCACAGATTCCATTTCTACCGAGTACACGTAAAACAAACGATAGAAAAAAAAAAAAACGATAAAATTTATTACAAATAAACTAGAATAAAAAACGACTTACGTGAAAATTTCTATCGAAAACTTTAAGATTTTTCAACATCAATAAATTTAAAATTGCAATTTAAAATTTTAATTTATTCCGATTTTAGAATTTTCGGGGCATTTATTCGACGTATAGTTTTAATTCTGAAGAAAATCATTTATAAAACTATAATTTTCTGTAAATATCGAAATGTACAATTTCGTTTAAAAAAAATTGACAAACGGTTAAATAATTCTCTTTTACGCGTCGTCGATAACGACCAGGAATAATAATCCGAATATTTCCACTTAGCGTTCTGTGTATAGCGTAATTTATTTCGATTCGTAAAATCGCATTTTCGTAATTTTTTAAAGAATTGAGTTTAATGCAGAACACGTTGGAAAGAAATGAAAATAAGAAAATGCTAATCATGCAAAATAGCCAAAAGTAAAATTGTTAGAACGTACAATTTTATTTAATATATATATATATATATATATATATAAAATAGAGGGTAAAGAGTTACGGACAAAAGGTCACCGGAAAGGCTAAGAAAATCTAGTGAATAGTGTCTATACTATCGTCAAGAAATTCCGGCTACCAACAGGATGACTGCAACAATAGTGCCTTTAGTGAATAAAAATACATTTTTAAAATAAAAATTAAAAATTTTATATATATTCATTCCATCTCGCTACACGCGTCGGAAGTAGCTGGAAACTACATAATTCTAGTAGTGCGAGAAATATGGTTGATAAAACTCACAAATATAAACATGACGAGTAAGTTGGAAAACTGATGAAAAAATTAACAAAAAAATAAATTGTATAATCGAGAAAAGAAAATCTCGAATAATGTCGGTCATGTTATAAGAAATACTAATATGGCAATTATTTAAGGGAAAATCCGTGAAAACAAAAGTAGGCATGAGTACGATGGAAAGCGAGATTTGAATCAGGATGATAATGCATTCGGACACTACGATGATAGTAATAATTATTATTCTCTACAAATATGGTCGTGGACCGTGTGAAAACAGTAAATATTTCCTTTTGCTTTCTTCTTAGTCGGTATTTCATCTCGCAGTTTATATGCTCATAATTTTATTTCTAAATTCTATTTATTAAACGATCGTCGCATTAACTATTTACATTTCATGGAAATCTTTTTTCCCGTTCGAGAACCATCCCGATCAAAATACCGACACATTCATTTTGTTCGTTATTACTCAATCTTTGAATATGCGACAATCTTATTTCCCTCACAACGTCAGATAGCTTCTCATGAATATCTCCTATTTTTCTCACAATTTTTCAATCCTTTTTTCCGATATTTCAATTTTTCTAATATCATTTAGCTCTAATCATTCGGCCGCGTATAAGCATTTAAATTAGAGTGTCCGATCGACATTGATTTTTTTTTGTTTATGTCGCGCGCTAATTAAAAGACCAATATTCTTGTTCAACGCTTCCAATCCATTTTACTGATTTAATATCTGAAGTTTGTTACGTTTTCACATAGACTTTCTCGTATTTTGAGCAGAAAAGTTAATTCGCTAAATCGAAAGACAAAAACGGCAAATATGGTAGAAAATATTTCGAAGAATATTTCGGCCCAAATCGAATCCGGTACAGCTAGAAATATGCTGGTCCTTTTACCGAACGGAGCTGTACGGACGATTACAAAAAGAAAACGCACCAAGAAATAGCAAATGAAAGCCGGTGAACAGGAAGTCGTTTATCGAGGCGAGGTTACAAAACGTTTGTCCTATATTCTATTTATCATTAAAAATATATACATATATTTACCGAACGGAATATTTAATTAATTTACTGGCCATCGACGAGATTCTACGTTTGGACGTAGTGGCCGAGTGTCCATCGTTCTTTCGATGATTTTAAAAATAATACGCTCAAAAATAAGTTTTGTTTATTTTTTTTTAATTTTTCTTAGTATTACCGTTAGTAAAATTTAATTTCCGTCGAAATTAATATGAGCGTTAAAAAGTCGTACGTTCTAGAAAAACAAAATTTGGAAGAATGCTTAAAGAAGGAACCACCCGTTAGTATACTACGCAGTGATAGGTAAACGATTAATACAATACAAAAACATACTTATGTACAGTGACGTAGCCGTTTTGTTTTTTTTTTTGTGGGGGGCTGAACCAACCCCCCTTGGAATCAATTTGATAATAAGAAAATATATACTCGTTGCTAAATGCAGTTTTGCATTTGTTAAACCTATTTTGTCTTTTTTTTATTTTCATTTATTTTATTTAAATTTCGTTGTTTTTGAAGTAAATTATAGGAGAGGTACGAGAAGAATTTTGTAGAAAAACGCGAAGAATAGATTTTAAATTTTAAATTTTAAATTTAGTTAAGTAAACACAATATTAGTGTGTGTTTGACGTTAAATATATCTGCCGTCTACTAATAGAATTACATATTCGACGTCTAATAAATATAAAAATAACTCCGGTGAGTTGTGAGTTTAACCTACTTGAGTTTTGGTTATTTACTTAAAAGTTCAAACTTGTGTTTACTGTTATAATTTAGTTTTGTTTGAACCCCCCTCTTCAACCAAGTCTGTCTACGCCCCTGCTTATGTACGGATATTTTTGATTATAATGAATTAATTTAGGAAAAGCACCAAGATAGATGTTTGCCTATACTGAGAGACCGATCGTGATAATTTTAAAATAATTTTTCGTAAAAATAAATTTTTTCGAATAAAGTCCGCTTAACTATTTCAGACGCTCATTATAAAATTTTGACACGCAAAATTATAAATTGCATACAAACGTTTATCGTACAATATTCTTAATGTAGATAGTTTAGGACGCTATATAAATATTTTTAAAATTGCGAGACATTTCGCGATTTCGTTAGCACATTATAACGGAGACGGTGACTGAAAATAACGTCCTATATATTAATATTAGCGAGCCGATCGAATACGAACCAACATGGGGTAATATGCAAAAGATGGTGATCTACGTATCGCCGGAGGAAAATGATTTTGAAATTCGAGTGGACGAATACGATATACCGTACGAACTGAAAAAAGACGACGAAGACAAAGAAGACAATGAGGGCTCGGGCGAGAAAGACAAAACTAGCAAACCGAAAGAAGAAAGTTGCGAACAGTTGGACGAGCAATGCTTTAAAAGGTTAAGTACATACCCATCAATAAAATATATATGTATGTATGTATATATGTAGGCATTAATATGGCGGTGATGCTTGATGTGCGCTTACGCTTATATTTTCTGTACTTTTGGAAAGAGTGGCTTACTCGTGTAGTTGCCTATTTTTCTGATAAAGGGAGACATTGCTAAGAGATTTATTACGCGTTTTCTAATAATTTGACGTACGGTACGGTTTAATTTGTAATGTAAATCTTATATTTCTACGGGGATTCGATACGATTCGCAGACATTTATTCTGAAATATTTGCAGTTTATTAAAGAAAATTTTATCGCGTTCTGTATTGGATACTAACAATAGGAGTCATGGCATTCAGAGAATAATTTCCAGCGAAATTTTACATTTTACATTTACTTCGTCACAGTCTTTTAGGACATATTCACCCTTTCCTATTATACATCAATGGTCTTGCGATTTTTCCTAATTGGTTTTGCTTTATCGCTTTTTTCTTATCGCTTACGTATTAATATACTCGTCCTCTCGAATGTCCGATATTTCGTTTAATCGATGAATATCCACTTAGTGTAGTTATTTACATTTACGTTTTGGTTCATAACAGTCCGCTCCTGGATGTAGGTCCAGCAGCACACATCTACAGACTTATACGTATGCACGGTAACGAGGACGTTAGATAGATATACAATGCATAAAATTCTCGAAGAAATATTTCGGTATGCGAACGTGGCACATCATTTATCGCAATACTCGCGCGCAAAACTTTTTACATCATTATCGTTTATTTCGGTTTCAGAATGAAGAACGCTCTCGCCAATGATGAAGACATGTCGGATATAGAAAATTTCTTAATTCCAGAAGGTAATTCTCTTTCTGAAGATGTTTATAAGTTCGTTCGAATTCTTACCTATGTCAATTATACCGTCGTTCCTCGTATTTCCACTTCTTCCAGTTTAAACGGCTAAGAAATTTGTAATTAAAAAAAAAAAAACGTCAAAAGTTACACCTTAGGGGATTTGCATTATCTTGTATACACCGATGTCGTAGTAAACAAAAATCGTACTTATAAACACCGGAAGTCAACTGGACCAGATATGCCGAAGATCGGGGAAAATAAAGAATAGTAAATTGACGCCGAGGCATTTAGTCGGTAATATAGGAAGAAAATACACGGTCGTAAGAAGATTAATCAACCGACGATGACGATGACGATGATTTGGAGTGGAAAACCTGGCTTCCAAAGAAAGAATTAGCTGAGAATATCGTAAAGGCGGAAAGACAAACGAACGTCTGCCGTTGAGAATAAGATTAAAGGTCAGAATCAGTAATTCCGATATACAGGAAAGTATAGGATTTAAGTATATTGTAGCCAATGAATGAAAGATGGATGAAGAAAATAGAGTAAACCGCCTGCGATACATAGGAAATAAGGAAGACACTCAAAAAGATGGTCGAATGAAATATTTCGGCCATTCATGAATGTAAAGCTCAGAACCGACAACAATGATAAGCTGATTTCATAGAGGTCTACGTTAAATACTGGTAGAGAAAGCTTGAAAAATAACAATAATTTCATATATCACGATATGCCTATTTTTAACTTGTTGGCTAAAAGGAAAATAATTTAAAAAACAACACGATTTTCTTTTTTTTTAAGAGACTGTAAAACTAATTACATTTTAATTATAGGAGAATTTCGCTGATACTTAAATTATTTTATAAAAAATAATAAAATTAAATATTAATAAGATCCGGCTGATGTTTTCTTTTCAGTCGTCCGGTGTCATTAGAATCATCTAATAGTAAAACTGCTTCAATTGAGAAACTAGTAATTGACGTATACACTCGTACGAATATTATTTTGCTGCATACAATCTGTTCGTTTATAAGTAGCATTGCTGTGCATACAGATTATGATGGAATGCGTCTCAATGGCTGTCATTCCTTGTTTTCGTTATTTATTTGATAGTATATTGATTTTTATAAATTGTCTACGGATGAAATTCCAGTTTAATCTGACTAAGTCGTTTCAATCGTCCGAATCGCACGCTATTCTGCAAGATATTAACTGTTAACGGATTGACGTGATTTTTAAGTCGATGAAAATGTCTTCTCGCAGAGGTTGTAATTACTTCTTTGATAGTTGAAATGCAGAGGTCCTTTTGCATATCATTACGAACCACGGTGCCGCTAATATATCTCGTACGACTTTGGACTGGAATCTTTGTATAAATTTTAAGTTTAAACTGCTTGTTGTTCTCCAGATTTGAATACCGTATGTCCACACAGATTGTAAGATTGCTGTATATAGTAATACTTTATTTTCAATCGATAAAGTAGATTTTTTATTCATAGGCCAATGCATCGGTATGTGTAATGTTTAATTGATTCCGTTTTGCAATAATGTGATCCTTAAAGGTGAGCCGTTGGTCGAGGTGTAATTCGAGATATTTCACGACACATAACTTCGGAATTGTCTGTCCATTCACTTAGATCGGCAGAGTTCGCATTTTTTTTTTTTTCAATGTAAATACAACCTAATTCGTTAACTGCAATTCTCCATTGTTTAGGCCAATTCTCTAAAAGTGACATTAAAGCTGTTCAGTGGCTGTGTATTGTTATGAGCTGGTAGAATAATCAGTATACACAACTATGATTATATCACTATTTTGTGGGAAATCACCGATACAGAAGTGGACCCATCACACTACCCTGCGGAACTCCCGACAATATAGGGTAAATTGGTGAATAATCATCATCCACATTGACTAATGCCTTTCAGTTAAGTATAAGTTAATTAACCGGTAATACGAACGAGGATGTTGGTGTTTCAAATACAGTACACTAAATAAAACTGATAAATTCGCGTATACATTTTACAATGAATATGTACGCGTATTCCGTGTAGGACAGAAATATCAATCGGTGTAAGTTAAACATTTTTTAATTACAAATATCAGTAAGACGAGTAGAGAAATTCAATAGACACCAAAATCACCAACAACGAAATTATCGAGCTAATGCAGGCCCGGTTGAAAGTCTGCTTATAAAATATGATCCGTAAATTTTATTACGTCCCGTTTTATAAAAATAATAAACTATTATATGGAATCATTTTTAATTTTCGACTCGATCGAAAGTCTAAAAAATTATTCCGCGTACGTCGTTTTACGCCTGCGAAATAAGATTTAATCGATATTTAACGAGACCATGTTTTAGATTAAACATTTTTTTGAAAAAGCGTCTCTTTATTATTCACTTCGCAGTGAAAATGTATTATACGTTCGCGACCGAAACAGTCAATTCGAAATACGGCGTTTGCGCTGGAAGTCCATTTCCTGCGGAAGAAATTAGTGTTCGGACGGAAAAGACACGGTCGATAGAATCTACGGAATCATCGGAAGGAAGTAGCGAAGAAGATTCGATACCAAACGAAGAAGAAGATTATTGTTCGAACGATGCCGATTAAATAGAAGCGGCGTTGAACGTTTAACCTAACGCATACGTCGAAGTATACAGGCGCTGCTGAATATCAGTTTTGCGTTAAGTTTTACGCTTTATAAAAAAAAATATTTTATCGTTTATTATTTATTTCTTCAATAGCAAAGCAGTCATTACGTACACATATTGAATGAATAAAATAATTTTTTTAACACTCTGCGTACAAATCATAAGAGCATCGTATCGCAAGTGATATATATATATATATATATATGTATTGTCGTTATATAAGGACGTCCTAATCATGATAATCCAATTAATTCATGAATGTTTTTTTTTCCACTGGTGTCTGTCCATTTCAACCTGTTGCACGCTGTTAATGTTATTATTTTTGGGCACATTAAATTCAATATATCTATTAACGACTTCGTTATTCGAATTTTAGTGGCCATTGGTAACTGCGAATGTTTCCATACTTCAGTTATGAACTGCACCGCCGACTCGTATTAATTCTTCCTTTAATTTCATTTATACAGTAGCTGTCGCTGGATATTAAACAACCTAAATATACGAAATTTTTTACTATTTGGAATCCATTTATATCTGAATAAACTTCTGCCTCCTCATTAATTAATAATCATAATTTTTGTTTTTTCAGTGTTTATTCGAAGCCCGAATGTAGTACAGTCTACAATTTGACCAGCAATGATGTTAGACTATCTTTTGAAGTTGTTATTGTGTCATCAGCATATCTCAAACTAGAAATTCGTTTTCCTCCAATAAGAAAACCTTCGTCGCGGTCAATCAGAACCTTCCTCATAATAATAACCTAACTATAAGCATTAAATAACAAAGGAGATAAGATGCATCCTTGTCTTACTCCACGTTTTATATTAAACGGCTTTTGGACCATATACCATTGTCTACATTTACGGACGTTTTACTGTACTTATAAAAGGCTCTCAATGAGGATATACTAAATGTTCAGGGGATCCAAGATTGTGTAGGCACCCCATAAACGGCTTTTAATCGATGAAAGCGAGATAAACCGGTACATTATATTCTCTTGATTTTTCAATGATCTGTCGTAAACTAAATATGTGTTCTCTCGTAACAACTTTTATTAAACAACAAATCATTTTTTTTTTTAATTTTTTATGCGAGTTCAAAGCGAACGAGTTGAGCTTCATTAGTTAGACGTTTTTGACCCCACGATAAGATAAGTTCGAAATATCGCTGAATGTCTTCTTTGATCAAGTTGTGTGAATAAAATCAAATTTAAAAAAGAAATCTAATAAAATTCTTTAAAAAATAGTTTGTAATAACTTAAGTATTCGAAACAGTTGCATTGAAGGGTTTCACCTAAAATAGTGCAGTCACAAAGCAAATTAGACTGTTCTAGATGAAATTTTGACAAGAATAAACATCGATTCTGAAGATTGAAGAATAATAAAAGTTGTATAAAACGCAAAAATTAATAATAACGAGCAAAAACTAAGAAATTGAAGCGAAAGTCAAAGAAGAAGTAACATAAGGTTATCATCGCTGCTCTTTAATATATATATATATTATATATAGAACAAGCGTTCGAAGAATGCTATAAAATGGAATTAACATAAGATGAATGAGAATGAAATCGTTTAGATTTGACCATAATCGCAGAAAATGAAAACAAAAAACTATCGGATGAATTGATAAAGCTAAACTAACGTTATTGCATGACAATAAATAAGAAGAAAATTGATTTAAATGCAGTGAAACGGATTTTTTTTTAGTGTAAATACTATAATTACAGCTGGCATGGATATTACCCCGGTAAGGGAGGAGTGTAGGGCAGTACAGTAAAATATGGCAGATAAGAGAGCGAAAAGCCGGGGGATTGGTATACGTTGGAGAAGAGGTCATGAGAGAGTGATATGTGACCAAGGCGGAGCCTGCTGAGTGCTATGTAGTTCTGGTTAAATTGGGAGGTGGTTCCCCAGAAGCCTACATTGGATTTGATGGTAAGAAGGAAATTATGGTGGTATGAATTCCACTTCTGTTGCCAGTTGTGGTGGAAGAAAGGGTTGACATTAAACGATGGACACCACCACTGTATTATAGTAAACCGAGGCTAGATCAAATAATCGAGTACGTTTTAGCCTACGAACATCGAGACTGGTGTCGAGTAGATTAATTGACAATGCGTTTTCACGAGTCTCCAAACGACTTATATATCGCGATTAACAGAACTTTCGATCTCGTCTTTTACATATGGGATAATATTCCAAGTCTAGGTGCAAAGTACGGTTAGATACGTAACAGGGTGACTAGGTGATCAGTCTACCGGCCTTATTCTGAAATCGTTGGATACTATTTACGTGTGTATCATCTTTTTCACAACATTAAACTATATATCCAAACGGGCTTTCTATTTTACATACTAGGGGCTTGTTTTCTAATGACAAACTAGAGTACCTGCCAAAGAGGCTAATTTACTTCGTGTAGTTTTATGTCTGAAATAGTAAAAGGATAATAATGAAATTAGAAAATGAAAAAATACATCCAAAAAAGAGTACAAATACCATGTCGGTTCGATAATAAGGGAAGATGGGAGAAGTGATCGAGAAATAAGGTCGAGAATATCGCAAGGCGAAAACTGCATTTAAGAAATCGTCGTTAACGTGTAAAACTTTAAATAGAGAAATACGGAAAAGTTTAATAAAGTGGTTTACGTTTGAAGCGTGCTTTTGAACGGTTCGGAATAAACAAATGCAGACAAAAAAACAATTAGAAGACGTCGATAAATAGACAGACAAATGAAAAATATAGATGTACTTAACGAAAAACGATATATAAGCGGAAGCAGATAGGACATATTATAAGGAATGAAAAATATTTAATAATCGAAGGAGACGAGTAAATGGAAAAGAATCAAGACCTAGGCAAAAATACCAAATCTGAATATTGCAAAAGTAAATGAATTGAAAGAAAAGATGAAAACCAGAAACTTGAGGGTATAGCGCTATGTGTATAATCGAATGATTGAGGAATGAAGAAAGAATATGCGCTTAAGACCATTAACGGAAAACGCCGCTTAATGTATATATAAAATCGATATACACATATATATATATAATTTCTAAATGAATATTTAATTTTTAACTTAACGGGAATATTTAGATATAAAACATTTCTAGATTATCGTACACGTAGAAATTAAAATCAAAATCAAAAATATAAGCAACCCGATATTTTATTTAAAAAAAAAAATATATATATAAAGTAAAATATACGAAAAAAAAATTTAACAAGAGTATCGACGCAAGCTATATCGAAAATAATGATAATGTAAAATCTGTTTCACATTATTATTATTATTATTATTTCCATTTAAATGGTTCGTTTTATAATACCAGAAAGTTCTATGCCCGCGGTAACATATGACGCCGATTCTTATGGCGACACTCGCGAGTAACAGATTCACCTTTTTCACCCCTCTCAACTCTTCTCTCATCTATGCATACGTACATAGATATATTATATATATATATATTACATATATACAATCACGGTGGATAACGGAGTAGGAGAGGAAGACAAAAAGCGAATGGCAAAAAAAGATTATTAAATAAAAAAATAAAACAGTAAAGGGTTATTATGGTAGTACTACAGGAATAAAGAAACAGATTTGCGTGTTATGTGTTACGTATAGCATCGGTTGATAAACGATCGTCATATATATATATATATATACGATGATATTATCGAAGCTACGATAACTAAGCGAAGAATTACATACGTAATAAATAGAGCTGGCGCGAATGGAGCTGACAGTTAAGAATTATCGATTGAAACGCAAAAGGCGAACGAGGACTGACTTTTGTTCACAACAGTCTGAAGAACGGAAAAGAAAAGTTATTGTCTTTTTGTTTCGGTTTTTTTTTTCCATTTTCAAAACTTTTCTTGAAAGTGTTAACAACAACAACAACAACGGGCCAAACGAAACGTTTAATAAAGTGTCGGTACGGCAGCTTGACAGAATAGGTAGTTCGGTACTTTAGACATTTCCGGCTGTTGGTTGGTTGGTTGGTTGGTTGGTTGGTTGGTTGATTGGTTGGGTGGGTGGTGGAGGTGCAACTTTAACGAAGATAATTTATCAAGACTTCCGCGATGCACACACTTCGCTTTGTTGAAATTACGAAGCAGAAAACAGACAATACGGAATCAAAATTGTTGTTGCCGTTGTTGGAATTGATAAAGTACAGACGAGATTATTTGTCAAAGCTGATGAAAATTTTGCTGCTACGACGAGCACGATTAAGTCGTTTCATTCTGTGCTTGCGCGAAGGATGAGGTTAGGAAATCTCGAGACGAAGATGACTTACGATTTACTCGTCATTTTTCTTTAGTTTATCCGTCCCACCAACGTGATTCGTTTTCCTCGTCTTCTAGTATTATAGTTAATAGTTTCAGTCGTTCGGTCGAAATGTCCTTTATACGGTACATAGCTTTCATATATTTTCCGTAATAAAGGATATTTTTTTTGGTCGATATTAAACGTTTTAATTCGAGAAATATTTACGTAAAATTTATCCAGCCAATCCGCGTTCGCTATAGTTGTGTATTGTTGCGTAGACTCCATTACAGTAAATAAAGTAAATATATACAACTTCAAAAAAAAATTAATTAAAGAAATAAAAAATGAAAAAAAATATAATATTTACTACGTAATAATACAAATAACGCGATATAAATAAATATATATTAAATATACGTTTTTTTTTTCAAGTAAAATCGAAGGTTTTAAAAAGTACAAAATGATATGACGAATAACGTACAAAGAAAAAGTGACTCATGCAAATACCAAATTATATAAAATAACTACGTAAAACGCTGATGGTATTGCGTAAGCAGACGAGATATGTATTATAACAACGTTGATATTACGCTAAAATCTCCGAATCACACTTGCCTACCAACTACAATTTTAAAATATACAACCTGAATTGAAATTGAAAACTCGTTTATTATTACGCCATTAATTTTACGTCATACAAAAAACGCGAAATACAAATCATATCGAATGTTATATTCTCTCCGAAAAACACATATGTAAAAATATAATCAAACTTTTTATATAATGTGGAATGAAGTGATTTTTTAATAAAAAATCAATTGAAAATTAGTTAAATCACTAATATTTATTTTCTTAAAGAAAACAAAGCTTTTCGGCATTTACGCCATTATCAAGTGAAACATTTTAAAACATCGTAATTTTAAAAAATATAAATTAAATATAATTACTTAAAACTATGTGATGGTGAAAATATACTCCAAAAATGCTGTTCTGCTTCTGTTCTGTCTGTTTTTTGATTTGTTGAAATTTAATATCGATATATCTGTTTATTAATTTTGTTTTTTTATATTAATTTTTTCTTCAATATTATTTTCCGGATTCTGTAAAAGTTGTATACTGATGAAATTTTAAATTTTTCATTTACTGTTGCGATGTATGATGTCCAAAAGTAAAATATGAAATATAAAAATATAAGAACATAAAATTTTTTAAAAAACACAATTTTAGCATTTTTGGAGTATATTTTCACAATCACCATCACATATTTTTAAGTAATTATATTTAATTTATATTTTTTAAAATTATGATGTTTTAAAATGTTTCACTTGATAATGGCGTAAATACCGAAAAGCTTTGTGTTTTCTTTAAGAAAAGAAATATTAGTGATTTAACTCATTTTCAATTGAGTTTTTTTTTTTTTTAATATAATCAAAGTTAATAATATTTATAAGGAAAGAACTTATATCGAAAATTTTCGGAAAAATTTTAAAAATATAAAAAAAACAGTTCTCTTAAAAATAACAGAGTGTATAAACACTTTTCTTATTAAAGTGAACTTATAAGCGTGTATCTTAATTTATTTATTAACATTAGAACTATATATAGCTCTGGCTTATTGAAAAAGGGCATGTTTTATACGCCTGTGCTTATATCTTTTATACTTGCGTCGTAGAGATTGGTACATCACCTATAGAATTTACTGTTGGAATATCCGAATATCTATAAACATCAATTAAATTTTCAGTTATACCTTTAATAATTTCTTGTACATAAGGGAATTTAAACGTAAATCATGTAAAGATTTGATTGAAGTAAATCAATATTATTCGAAGAAATATACATTTACAGCTAACACGTATAGGAGGAACACTTCACACTATACGAAAAATTTGTATACGACAAGATCTCCGAAAAGTGAAAAATGCAACGTGTACGGGCAAAAGAAAAAAAAAACAAGAATAAAGCGACGAGGAAGTTAAAAGAACAACTTTATAGGATGGTTAAACTATTATTGTGTCGCGTTGTTTCTCGATATTAGACTGACTTTTGAGGTGAGATGAGACATGCAGGATTGGTACCGGAGCTTAAAACAAAATTTTCATTTTCCAATGTACACTCCCTCCAAAACTATATTTCGACGAAATAGATTTTCGAGTACATAAGTAACGTCACTTTATGAAATTAAGTCACGAGCATCTGAAGTGAGGGTTTTAGATCCTATATTGTATCTCCTATTTACAGCTGAACGGATCTCGCGTAGTAAAATTGTGTCCACTGCATTAATACGTTAGATAGAACTAAAGTAGCCCCAGAGAAATTTAATCAGAGTGGTAGGAGTAGTTAAAACGAACTAGAAAATGCCTATATCCAGCGAAGTCGTACAGGTTAATCGCATTTGTAATATATATATAATATAAGTTCCGCATTAATTAATTTGGAAAACGTTACGCATGCACGAAGTCCTAGAAGATTACGTACAGATAAGAAGGGCATTGTACCAAAAAGTTACCAGTACTGCGAGGTGCCCGGTAGGTACTTCACCGCCTTTTCAGATTACCGTTGGAGGTGCATCAAAGCTCGGCTTTATCGTCGCTACCATTCATCCTTTGTATGGATACTTTGACAGAAGATATACAGAACCCTGTAAAATGGACATTACAATATGCAGACGATGTCCTTCTGGCAGATAAAAGCGAAACTAATTTAGAAAAGCAGGTGAAGATTTGGAAAAATAGATTACAGGAGACAATGGATTGAAACTAAATATCAGGAAAACTGAGTACTTGGAATGTGGAATACGGACAGATGAATCTATAAAAATAGATAATATAACATTAAGGAAGGCCGTTAAATTCAAATACCTAGGGTCAAGTGTTACCTCAGAGAGAGGCACACAATGCGAAATAGACTACCGGAATCGCGTGGATGAAATGGAAGCAATTAACTGGTATACTCTGCAAAAAAAGCATTTCGATACATCTTAAAGGGAAGATTTATAAAACAGTTATTAGACCTGCTACGTTATATGGGGCTGAATGCTGGTCGACAACTGCAAAAATGGAACAAAAGCTCCACGTGGCTGAAATGAAAATCGGCTACAAACGCTTTGACATTGTCAAAAATGATGACATAAGATCGTATAGGAGTTGTACCTATACAGTCGAAATTGCGGGAAGCGCGCCTCCGATGCTATGGTCATATCATGAGGAAAGATAACAGAAGCCCAGAAAAGACGTTAGTGGAGTACGACCCCGGAGGAAAGCGGCCACGAGGTCGACCAAGAAGACGATGGATAGACTCTGTCAACAATGACATGGTGGAAGTTGGTGCCGATATGGAGGACGTCAAGAATCGCAATAAATGGAGAAGAACGTGTTATCAAACGAACCCCTTAACGGGAAGAAGAATATATAATATTTTATATATATATATATATACATGTATGTGTGTGCATTATGAATAACGTTTTTTTTTATAAAGTTATCCATATGTCAACTTAAATACGTAGTACACCTTAATTACCGTTTCAATTCACTCGACTTTTCGTCTGTATAATTCGTTCACTTAAAACTCATCCGTGTTTGAATAATTCAAAGCAGATATACGATTCTTCGGTTTAGCGAAATTTCAGCTTTATGTATTACTGCGAGAAATGGAGTTGAATTGATTCGTGAGTAGCTCGTCTGTGTCCTTGATTGTTGATTTTACAATTATAAATTATCGTTGTATATTTCCATACATATCCGTTAATATGTTTGAAATTTCCTCGAATGTGCACTAATATACACGTGCATTTCTGTTGGTGTGTGTGGGATTATATAAGTACTTTTCAGTGTAGTAAATGTATGCATGTTAGAGCTTAATTGTACTTTTTTTTGCTAAAATGTGTACATTCCAATGTGTATTACGATTTACTGTATTTATGTATGCATGCATATATATATATATATATATATATATATATATATATATATATATATATATGCTGTTGTATAAGGGTTTTTTTCTTTTCAATAATTTAATATGATTCTTTTTTCTTTTAAATTTTTTCAGTTTTATAGTTGTATTCAATTATTTACTTCTCAGTGCTCGTAATTTAATTTGCATTAGTTCTTATGTGGACCGTTTGTACATGAATATTATATATATACATGATTATTATATATATATATATGTATTTATGTATGTAACGTTATCCGATACTCACTATGTATAATAATCTTAAAAAGGAGGATACATAGATAACGACGAAACTTTAAAGAAGAAAATGAAATTTTGTAAACATAAAAAAATAACCAAAGTGAAATGTAAATAAATGAACGAATATAGAGTTTAAAATGAACCGAATTGAACTTAGGACGAGTAGTAATTGTATATTCTTCGAGCAGTATAATTATTTAGCCTCCTAGGAACGGTGGTACTGAGTAGCTGCTACGACAGAATGTCTGTGAAATCTTCTGAAGCAGCGAGTATATCTAACCCTAACTGCCGTTGGTCGTGTTACATTTAAATGTTAGGTGGTTATCAAATCCTTCTAAGTAAGAACGTGGCTATCCATACGTTAGTCGGATTCGGCAACTAATAACCAACCAACGTCCGCATTTCTAACCGACGAAGATTATAAAAGAAAATAATATAATACTTCCGTCTTGTTCAGTTTAATATGAAAACCCGCAGCTTATTATTTGAAAATGATTCGTTTATTCTCATCACCTTCTTCAACGATGATAATACTTATAACAGCAATAATAATAATTACTATTATTATTATTATTACATCATTAGGGATATTATTGTTATTGTAATCATTATTACTACCATATTATATATATATATATATATATATATATATATATATATATATATATATATATAAGGATAAAATTAATACTGTTTTGTAAGATAGATAGATACAGTAAGTTGAGAAAACGGGTCTACGTGCCTTACATGAAGTTATTATTCATTTTTATAAACAGCATTTTGTAAAAGTCCGCTTATTATAGAAAATTCGTCTGGTCTAATGTTAAAAAAAAAAAAATGTATCTAAACCAACCAGAACTTATTAAACTATATATATTCGTTTACTGTTAGTTTAATCTTCTTTAACCGATATTAGATTTGCCTAGATGCAATATTCGGACCCATTTACACTTTAAATTAAATTAAATTATTTTAATTTTTTCGGTTAAAATTGACCATCCTGATAAAGATTTTTAATTTTTTGCTGTATGCAGTTAAATATTCTTTTTAGAGGCTTATTCACGGTTGTCTATATACAGTGCAGATACTTATATTTTTCTTACTTTCAGATAAATTCCCATCTAGCCGAAACAGTTTAAGCAATTGATGGGTACGTGCGGAATAATCGCCCATTAGTAAAATTCTGTACTATCCACTACCAGATAGAATTACGGTGTAGGAGATGTGAGGATGATCATTTCGAATGTACCAGTCTTCGTTAACTGAGAAACCCAGTAGCTGAGATTGGAATCGTTGAGTAATTTTAATTTTTAAACTGCATATTGTTCCCCATAATTGTAGTCGGTAAGTCCACACCGGTTTGAACATTTAAAAGCCAGTACATCTTGTTGAACATGAGTCTTCCTTCCTTAGTTTCATTCAGAATATGATCTTTACAGCGCAGACGACGGTCTAACCATATTCCAAAGTACTTGACTTTCGTGCCTTGTGGTAGAGTGCCATCAAAATACACAACAGAAACAAGTGTCTAGTCATGAAAGTGACATGCAACGATTTAGAAGCATTGATCTTTATTCTCCATTTGCGGGTTCAATATCGGAAGGAGTTTAAGCTAAACTGAAAATGGTCGGATGCTTCAACTGTCCACAGACTTTTTAACAAGAAAACTGCATCATCCGTAAATGATGCTACCTTAACATTTTCCCGAAGTGGGATGTCGTGAGCGAAAAACGAGTTAAAGGAACAGGCCTAACACAGATCCCTGCGGCACGTGTACATTAATGGAGTGCAAGTTGAATGTTTCTCCGCCGTGTTTTATTTAAAAATTCTGTTTACTAGATATGACTGGAAGAAATGGAAATATGTATGCGCTCATGTGCGTTTAATCTTAAGAAGTAATGAAACGAACTAGCTGATATCTATAAAGGCTGTCGAACAAAACAGGCGGTTTTTAGTCGATGATGTATTTTTTCTATTGTGGCGTGATTCGAACGGAATCCAAACTGAAGTAAAAAGCCGCGGATCCTTCTGAACCGCTAACGACAAAGAATACTCTATGTATACAAATTGAAGAACTTACTATGAGTCCTATTTCCTTGAATGTGCGTAAATTAAGTAATTTCTTTAAGAACGATATTATAAATTTATAATCCGAAAGTCCGTTTAAACTGGCCAAAAGGAGAAAACTGGGTAAAAAAAAAAAAGAGAAAAAATAATATGCATTAAGACGAATTGGCAAAGTTGTTACTGCCCGTAATATAAAGTAGTAATATACCATAATTAGTGATAGGAGTATTGGACTACTGGAATCTAATAGTAACTGATTCTTAAAAGAATTGTATTCGATTCTCTATATTGAGACTGATTTATTTCATTACTCCCAATTGTATAAGTAGTGAATACTACTAATTACCAGACCATAGGAGATTTCAATTTTCCAATGATACTCATCGTGTGTGTTTCGAGATTGTTTATATATATATATATATGCATTAAAATTAAAATCGGTAATCATATGAATTTTAAGTTCTTCATATACTTATATAAATTTTAAATTTGTATTTAGTCAATACGTTCCAAAGTACTCACAACGTCAATCCTCGATCATTTGGACCAAATTATTTTCTTGAATAGTTTTTACTCATTATTAAACATCTCTCTTCGAAGCAGTTATTTATTGATGAAATATCTTTGTCCTAATTGTAACAATTTTATTTCTGTTTGGGTTTTTTTTAAATTATATTTTCGTTTACTCATTATGTACATTGCAGATAAATAACTCAACGTTGTTTCTTAACGTAAACAAATATTATTCATAGCATAGTCGCTCATTATAATAAGACAACCATGAGGTTGCAGGCAATTTATGCCGAATTAGTGGAGGAGAAAGAAGGCGAAGGAAACTGTAAATTATTATTATTATGATCCTAAATTAACGTGCTGTGTACAGCAGAGGCACGGAAGGAGTAGAGGAATTAGATTAAGGAATAAAGTCCTGATTTATGGAGAAACAAGATTAAATTAGAGAGAGAGGAGTTTTCATCTTTGAAAGGCAGAGAAAGTGTAGAAGGAAGGTTAAATCTGTGAGGATGGTATACAGGACAGTCAATGAGGATGTGGGAGACGGATAGAATAACTCCGCACACGGCACATTCTGGAGAAGAGATCCTGTTGATGAGGTATGCGTGAGTGAACCGAGTATGTCCCAACCGCAATCTGCTGATGATGACATCTTCTCTGCGATTTGGAAGAGATGTATTCCAAGGCTGAGTTGAGCTCTTGATCTGACGAAGCTTGTTCGATTGAGGAGTCAGTTGCCACTTTTTCTGCCACAGCTTTTGAAGTCCATTTTTTATTTGTTTCTTCAGGTCGGATGCTGAAACTGGGATGTTGAGAACAGGTAAAGATGAAGCAGCATTTCTTGACGCTTGATTGGCAAGTTCATTCTCATGAATCCCAGAGTGAGCTGGGATCCACATGAAGACGACGCTTCGATTTGGTTCTGCCATCAACAACTTTACTACTTCTTTAGCTACTGGGTGCTGATCGTGGCTAAAAACGTCGCGGAGAGCATTGACGGCTGGAAGAGAGTCGGACCATACAATCGATGACTGCTGAGCAGGAGAGCCCATTATGGACTTCACAGCGAGGAGAATTGCGTATTGCTCCATCCTTGACAACTGAACAACTGACGCACCTATTGAGTAGGTCCATATAAAATACTGATGATCCGGATGTCCGAGTCATAACTTATTGTTGTATTTCTTCAATAGATCGACCTTTCCTCCTGAGACTGAGAATCGAATGATCTAGTCGGATCGGATTATCTTTCAACGGTGGAAGAACTGCAATTAAATACCAGCTGCAAAGACGAGAAAAGTGTTAAATGATGACAGTTTTAAATAATTAATTATCAACATTTAAAAGAAAAAGAAAAATTATACATTATATTCATCAATAACTTATTTTGTAGTAAATCAGATGATTCAGTTCTCTGCAGGTGTTGTGATTTAGGTAATACCTCCACGGGGGACGTATAATGACAGACAGACAGCATTCATATATATATATATAAATAGATATATAAATGAATATTTAAATATTTAAATATATAAAGCAATTCGAGAAATTTAAATGGATTACTTGACAATGATAGTTAACTTACCAATAAGATATACTTATAGCGACAAGAAATCGAAAAAATAAATAACTTGCACGATTATGCGATTCGATTATATATATATATATATATATATATATATATATATATATATATATATATATATATATATATATATATACGAGCCTAATGTGTACGTATAGTGAACGTCATGTGTAGGAAACTTTAATTCCAGGGTTGCACTCGGTGTGTTAAATAAATTCAAATAAAACACTAGTTTGATCGAATCAAATGAAATCAAATGAAAGGGGTGAAATGAAAATCAGGCGGATAATAATCTAGTAGCACCTTCTCGTTCAACGACGCTAAAGCTACCGAATCGGGTATATATTTTACACAGTATATTACCAACCCCTACATATATTTGTACGCTTTTTCTAACCTTCAAAAAACCACTATATATCGTTTTCAGTTTCAAAAGTAAAGTATTTAAATATGATCGGACGATACCGCGTAGAAGCAATTGGAATTAGTTTACATTCCGGATTTTCCGAGTGCACGTGCGAATTCACACGGCTCTCTCGGCGCGAAATATGTCAATAAGAACGTATCGTCGACGATTCCGATGAAAAGCGGTAAAAAGAAAAATAAATGCAAATAAAGAAGAGAAACAGACCAACGTCCTTTCTGTAAATCCTTACCGTCCATACGGAAACTGTCACGTGAATTACATATATATATATATATATTTTATATATATATATATATATATATATATATATGTATAATATCTGCAACAGCAATATTGCTACGGCATCACCCGAGCAATAGTAATAAGAAGATCAGTCAACGATATGTGATCATTGACAGCTTGCAAGAATTTCACATTCGGATTAGGGTTTCGGTTACACACTAACGCGCACACAAATATATATATATATTTATATACATGTCTTTTAATCTTTCTTGTTTGATTTTGAAATTATTTATTCAATTTAGACGTTCTAAATGCACATACTTTACTACTAAAAAAAGGTTATCGTAATTACACCTGTTGACATTGGAACTGAATTTTGCTTTAGATCGGTTATCATCAGTTGAGGATTGATATATTTCTTACTTATAATTTTTATTAGCGTCGTAACTAAAAATTTATTTTCTTGTTCGTATTAGTTATAATTTGAAATTAATAAGATCGATATTATATTTTTAAAACTCTAATAACTGGAAGATAATATTGCGCAAAAGACCTAGTGCAGTCGCTGCGCTGATGGTATTTATTATAATGCCGGGATTAGTGAGATAACGGTACTATATTAAATGTACGCACTTCTAACGAATTTAAAGCCGAACACGATAATTTAACAACCTGTAGGTGTCGGACAAGGATGTCTGCTCTCATCACTTCTTTTTTTTTAATTTGTATACAGAGTATTCATGACGACAATATTATATTATACCATTATAATGGGAAAGAAATTACAAAATGGAACTATGTCTTTTCAATTCATCGATAGTATCAAACGTCCGATATGCTACCCTATAAATTCGACTCGTAAAATCATTAGTATTTTCAATGTTGTTATATAATGCTTTGCGACCTGCAAATAGGACAGAACGCAAGTACATTGAAGCCTTTGAATTAATGTGTTGGAGATGTGTGTTACGTGTTCGATGGAGATGAATCAATATTGCGTCGTGTTTCACGAACCTGAACGCGTATTAACGGAAGTGCTGATCACAACTGAACGGGTTTTCGGCCACATGGTCTGGGAAAATGGACTGGAGGCACTCTTCATCGAGGGGAAGTCGAAGGGGAAACGAATGACCGTGAGACGGGAGTACAAAATTTACCAGGACGAGCATCAGTGATTGTGTGCATGGAGCATACGATAGAAATGGATGACGTGTGAATTCTGAATTATGATATCATTTCAATATCAGGATCTTCCTGTTAGGGACGTTCAAAGAAGAAAAAGAAACGAATAAACAAAATTTTTCCCGTGGTAACTGAACAATCTCGGAATCAAAAGGATTCAAGTAAATTTTAGCGGTTAACAACGGTTATATATAATTTAAATTGCACTTTATAGATAGTAATAAATTTGAAAAGTTTGGAATGTAGTAATTTGTAAAACGTAAACAATAAAAAGTAGTCTTGAAGAAAAAATTAATATAAAAAAACAAAATTAATAAACAAATATATCGATATTAAATTTCAACAAATCAAAAAATAGACAGAACAGAAGCAGACAGCATTTTTGGATCATATTTTCACAATTACCATCACATATTTTTAAGTAATTATATTTAATTTATATTTTTAAAATTATGATTTGTTAAAAATGTTTCACTCGATAATGGCGTAAATGCCGAAAAGCTTTGTGTTTTCTTTAAGAAAATAAATATTAGTGATTTAACTAATTTTCAATTGATTTTTTTTTTTTAATAAAAAGTAATTAAAATCACTAAAAAGTTATTTTCTTTATGAACAAACAAAACACTTTTCGGCTACCATTATCGAGTGAAATATAAAAATAAATGTATAAAAATGTAAAATGTAAAAATTACAATATACGCAAGTGTTAAACCGGCCTAACATCCGAAAAATGTTTACCCAACAATAATACAAAGACATATAATAAAACGATATAAAATTTTGAAAGTATAGCGTGTAGAATAATAACGTCCGATATTATAAAAAGGTTTTACATAAACAAAAACGCATAGCCGGTAAAATAATAAAAATTAAAAACAGTTGTCCGTATAAAAATAAAATTTACAATTTAGAATTAATTCCTCATCAACATTTTATCATCGAATTCAACAAATTACACCTTTATCTCTTCCTTATTTCCATAGTAGTTCACTTTTTTAAAATGTTTTTCTAAAATTCTATAATTTTCGTTAATATTAGTGATTTATTTTATTGGTAAAACTATATGGTGTATATATATTGGAGAAGATCTGTACATCTTGTACATTTAATACGACAATGATATAATAACAGCTTGGCAGTTGTATCTGTGAACAAAGTCAAGTAGCTTTAAGCTTGGAAAGGGCGTGAGACAAGGGTGTTTACTGTCGCCACTGCTGTTTAACATATATATATATATATATATATATATATAGAATATATTATGCGGCAATTGTCGGATGATTAGAACGACGGTATATTATTAGTCGGTTAGGTGGTATAAGAAATAATAATCTCAGATATGCTGACGATATTATTATCATAAGCAGTTCCGAAGAAAATATGGGGTTAAATTCATAGAGAGGCTAGAAAACCAATTTTTAGTAGTATGGATAATTAACAAAACTAATATTAATTTCATAATAACAGATAAAAGCATTCAAGCCAAAGTAGCATATGCGGAATTGACGTTGTGGATAATTTTGTGTATCTGGGATCAACGTTGACTAACGGCGGAAGCTGCTTAACAGATATAAAACGCAGATTATCATTAGCGCGCGGTGCTACAGTTAGGCTAACAAAGATCTGGAAGGATACAGCCTTGACATTGAATAAAAAAATTGAATTTGCTAAATTGCATAGTCTTTCCAATAGCTACTTATGAAAGATGGCCGTCAACAGAATAAATGGTTTTGAAAGCTGGGCAGACAGGAGGCTATTAAGAATATCGCGGATGGACCCCGAAAAACTAGTGAATATGTTTTTTCCAGAAGTTGAAAATACATAGCTTATCAAGCAGAATAAGGAAAAGATTTATCGGCTTCTTTATTGCGAGAGATATGAATTCTTTATACGTCTAATAATCACCGGAAAAGTGAATGGACGAAGGAAAAAAGGAAGACCAAGAACGCGCTGGGCTGATCAGTTAAAATTGCTAATTGGTTTTAGCATGCACGAATGCTGGTTGCTCACAATAGATCAACATGGAGGTCAATAACATTAACATCACTACGCTTTCTAGCGGGGAAGAAGAAGAAATTTTATTGTTTACCTATAGTGATAAATATAGAACGAGGTAGGTTCGACGTATTCTACATCTCGAGATAGTTATACACAGTATCGATTGTTCAGTAGCTCAAATTAAATTGTTTTATTGAAACAATTTTCCCTTTTTTGTCTCTGAATTGTTTAAAATTAAATTACTATATAAATAATCGCAAACGTATAGGTTAATTTTCGCAAGCTACATATTTTTCTATTAATATTTAATATTTTATTCGGGACAGATATTTCAGGAAAAATGTAATAATTCGTATCCTTATCGATGTTACAACCGATTAGCGTTCCGATTATTTCTGCATGCTAATCTACTAAAACCATCGAGATAAATTACCGCATAATAATTATCACCGTCGTTTTCTCTGATCCGGAGTTCGATTCATTCCTGTCGACGTCATACGCTTTAACTGAGCACATAAATTATACGTACATTTCAAAGGCGACGCTTTTTCTCGAACTAGAACCGTTGATAACCACCGACGATTGTACAATGGACAACTCAATACAGACATTTGAATCGTTCACCCGGTTAGGAATGAACACTTTTCACGTCTGCTCATATATATATATATATATATACATATATATATATATATAAAATATATATATATATAAAATGTATAGTATATCACCTTCGATAAATAATTTTTGTTATTAAATTGACCCGTAAAGTAATACAAACGAGCCTTATAATTTATTAAGGGTACCCGATCAACCCTTTATTGCACCCGATAATAACAATAATTATAATAGTAATAACGATAATAATCATAATATTAATAATAATGACGTAAAAAATGTTAGGCAGCGTAGAAAATGATGAAAATATCGAAGTTGTTCGACTCTAAAAAAAATCGATTAGACATCCGTGCCTGGATGTGTGAAATATTTCTAAAGTAACGTAAATATGTAACGCGCGTAACGTAACGTAACGTATCGGTCGTTCGAATAAATGACCGTTTTATCGCCGATAGGTCTCGGTCAACGAGTATTTACCGTAACGAAATAATTCGACCATCGTTCCGAGCACAAGAGAATTTACCCCGTCCTTTTACAGACATTTATTAACGTAAAATAACGAGCCTCTAGTAACGGTTGTTCCAATTCGAAACGGTATTAATTTCGTTTTTTCTTTTAGGGTACCCCCTCAATTGTTGTTTGTATTTTTTTTAAATACAACGACGTAACTAACCCTTCTGGATGTAATGGATAAAACTAAAAAAAAGTCATCCACGGTAAGTTAACGGAATATTTATGTATGCCGATTGATGCACAATTTTGTATGTATGTATGTATACATATGGCAAAAATAGTTCGAAACGTCGTCGCACGATTACTTAATAGGCATTAAGAAGTACATCAAAATTGGAATTTAGAAGCAATAATACTAATAATAATAATCTTCAATACTGCTCGTTGTTGGACGACGTGACTAAGCATTATAATTTTTAAATGGACTAGTATTCGAGGCACTAATTATATGCACCGCACATACGATGTTATGCCTTCTACGTGTGGCGATTAAAAATTAGGTAATGACCAAAAATTTTCTACGTCGCGATTTGGTTTCGATCCCTCGAACGTCGAGTTACAGTCGAGCACTCTAAACGCAACATAATAATAATAATAATATTTATTAAATCCTTCATTTGAATTATTTTTTTTTGCTAATTGAGTTTGCACCACCTTTTAAGCTTAATCGGTAGAGGGATTCGGAACATAAAATTTCAAAATTCAATTCAATTCAATTCAATAAAGTATATTTATGTTTTTATACATCAGCAAATAATAAGTAAATAAAAAATGCGCATACCGAACAGCGTTAACGCTCTTACTACGCGTCTTAGGAAATAGTGTACAAAGAAATCTTAAAATTTATTTTATAATTATACAATAATTATACAGGGAAAAACATACAACTAAAAACCCTGCGTAGCCGAAAATAGAGAAATTAATTAATTATAGTTTGATCTTAATAGTACATTAAGGATATGGGTAAAATTATACAAATTATATTAAGGTTAAACAAATAAATAAGACGATAGAAGAGAGAAATACTGATACAATAGATTACATGAGGATAGAGACTTATTAATAACGACTTAAGTAGTTCGACAATCTGGTGCTAGAGAAGTGAATGTTTAATTATTTTGTGTTTATATTTTTTATATTTTCTGGTCAGCGAGTCGCGAGTATAGTTTCCAATTCGCTTTACAATATAGGGTAATGGCTAGTCAGGCATTTGCTGTAGAACCTATCTGCTTGTTCCTGTACTAGCTCAGGAATAGTACGCTGATGAAGAGCTGCATGCATGTCAGTTATCTTAGTATAGTAAGGGGCATTAAGTACAATACGCAGACATTTATTTTGAACAATTTGTAATTTATTTAAGGTGGAATTACTAACACCGGGCCAAATTGAGCAAGAGTATAATAATATCGGCAGTATGTATGCTTTATATATTATTAGTTTGTTTTTAATACTAACTTTAGAGCGTTTGTGAAAAATGGGGAAAATTTTATATAATCGGGAGTGCGCTTTGTCCGTGATGTGTTTAATGTGTTCATGGAACGACAGTCGCTTGTCCATTGTAAGACCAAGATATGTTACACGAGGTTTCCACGGTAGTTGCCTGTTACTTATTTCAATGTGGTGAGTTATTTGCGGCCTGCGTCTCGTAAATAGTATATAGCTTCCGTTCTTTCGGTGTTAATTTTAATTTTCCACTTTGTTTAATATTTGTATATTTTGTAATAACTTTTAGTGAGTCTGTTTGTTATTGTATCGATTCGATAGGAAGCTGTAAATAGAGCAGTGTCATCGGCGTAAAGAGATGTATCAACATCGCTCAGCCGAGGCAAATCATTAATATATAAAATATATAGGAAAAATTCGTAACCGTTTGGATGCGTTCGAAACCCAATGAAAATGAATGCAACTCGGTAACAAAGAAGTATTCTAGATTAATCCGTGAAAATAGAAGCTTATTAGAAAAATGTTAAAAAAAAGAAGATACAAATGTATAAATCTATATTGTCAAACATAATGAACATTTAAAAATAAATAATTTAAGTCACTATAAATAGATCGAGTGGAAGGTCGGTCAAATACAACACGATGCGCAAGCGATAGAATGTGGTAAGGGTGAAGGAAATGGCGCTATGCGGAGAATTCGGATATTTCAAATTAGCTCTATGCGCCGATCTTAACGTGATTCAGAAATTATGGTTTTAACCGTTAATCGTAAAGTGAAACAATTATAACTACGAACAATTACTAATAGTGATTTTTTGTACCGATTGTTTCTTTAATTGACCCAAAAATAAGGGGGAAAAAACTGGACAGAAGAAAATTTTACAACCCCCCAAAAAGGAATAATTTAAAAAATAAAAAAAAAGGAATTTCAAACGACAGTTTCATTATTACTAATCTCGTCGTTATTACTATCAGTTTCATTATTGTCCAAAGAACCACGGAGAAGCAAAGCAGCATGTAAACGATGACGTCTGAATCCCGGAATTGTTGTCGCCGCCAACGCGTTGACTATATTCAAAAGCCTTTGGGTCGAAACGTTTTTTTTTTTTTAGTTTAGCGACGATGAAATATGTCGCTTAATACTAAGCAGCTTCGCGCCGTAAATAATACAGCAGTTTAAATGCTGCTTCGTCGTATAGACCTTTAGTAACTTGGTAATTAACATCTCTTTCTTGGCCGATGACAGTTAACAACGCCGAATCTGCTTACCCCTTTCAGGAGATTCGCCTCTACAAATCAGTCTAACGCCGACGATGACGACGACGACGACGGGGGTCGGGTCGGTCAACCCTTTCTAATAATCGGCCTGTACATGTACATTATAACGCAGGTCGTCAAAACTACGGCTTTTATAATCACCCGTGTATTAATCTATTAACATCTCGCACCACACACCGTCGCTTCGTCATCCGTTTAAAAGAAGGTCTTTTTCCCCCTTAATATTCCGGCGTTTATCTTTTAAATTTTTCTCTTCGCTAACTGTGCAGTAAGCCTTTGTTCCGTTTAAACGAGACTAAACAGTTGTATTAGCATAATAATAATTTTAATAAGTTTATATTATAATGCTAAAAGTCAATAAACGAAATACACACGTTAATAATCGTAGCTCGTTATCGTACATCTTTCGCGCAGATGCGCACGCGGAAAAAGATTTTTAAAACATCCGTATTCGTACTTTGTTTAATTAATCTGTCCGACAAATAATTATCCTACCATGTTCGATATTTCTATAAAAGTTTCCGAATAAATTAATTATTAAGGCATCGACGATTGATCGGCGCGTGTTTTTTCGTGTCAATTTTGCTACATTATGTGTCATAAAACTCAATCGATGATTCGGTATTAAATTTTCAACTTCCGGAAGCTATTTCGTTCTGTTTATTCGTATATACTTAAGAAAGTACGGAAAGTAAAAAAATGGATCGACACGATGTTAGCCCCTCTGAAGGTTTTTTTGCGATTTCTCGACTACAATAAAAAAAAAAAGAAATGTAGGAATCGCAGTATAGCATTAACGTATACAACAATTTCAGTCGAAAGCTCTAAGAGCAATATGTGACGCTCCTTATTATGTCAGCAATGATACTCTACATCACGACCTGCAAGTGCCTACAGTTACACAAATTTATCAGTATAAATATCAAAAATTCTTCGGTAAATGTTCCAGTCACTCAAACCCCCAAATTCGGCGAATCTACATGCCAACACTTCCAGATAATCCTGTTCGAAGGCTAAAACGACAAATGCTCCGGGGCGTACTTTCAACTATTGAAAAATGATGTCATATAGGTCACAAGACATTGCTGCTGAGGCAAAATTCTAAACCGGCCGGCTGTTTATTGTAACAGCGACTATATGTTAATGTTAATGTATTTGTATATATTTTTTTTTTATTTAACTGAACCCATGTGCTTATTATTAACTTGTACAGGTGCACATTTAGAAAAAAAATTAAAAGCATTATACACGTTTATAAATCTTATAAGAAGTATACGCGCAAGTATTATACAAAAAATCCGTAGTCTGAACAATTGTGTGTACTTGTATTCATAAACAATGCTAATAAAGATTAGATATGTATAAAATCTTATTAACCCGAGCAAAAAACCGGGCCAAAAACGTGTCTTGCCACCACCGCATATTTTGCTCAATGTCTATAAGAGATAATTTTGTTCGTATAAAATTGATTTTTTCTTTCATCTCGTTCATATAATTGTCTTCAATAATAAGATTGCGGTTTGTCATTTATCTCAAACTCTGCCTATGTTACGCAATCCGTTATATTTCTGAAATATAGGCCTTGTAATCACATTCCTTCTCAGATGTATATCTACTATTTTATTAAATGTCTATGCCGCAATGCACGTTCTAACGTTCTTAATTTCTCTTTCCACTATTGTTTTCACGTAACATCGGTTTTTCGTCAATTCTTCCAAATATATTGGTTACTTTATTTGTCCGTTTAATCTTCAGCAACCTTGGATAGTATAAGATTTTTAACGACGTACGTCTTCACATAAACGTGATATTTATACTCCGAGTAATCAATTGACGTTCTCGGTCTAAAAATCCACTTCATTGATAGGGCATCGGAACAGGTGTTTATGACCCTGCCGCTCTGCACAATCGCACAGCTACTGTCTGCGAGTCACCCCAATTAACTAGGTTGTCTCTACTGTTTCCGCATACTGTTCGCAGTCTAATGTCCTTCACCTCCATTATTGTCAACGTATAAAACATCTTTCATCTGTAGTCGCTCCGTCGGCGTAAGTTCAGAATTCATACTGATTCAGTACATCTTGCTAATCGTGCAGTCAGCTGTTTCAACAGGACTAAATCCTTCCGAGATTTCAACTTTGTAGTGTTATATCTCGGATCCTGTTCGATCCTATTACTTTCCAGGTTAGTTGTCTCGCATTCTACGTCTTGTTGCAACAGCATTGCCGCACGCTAGTTATTGTATATGAACGTTTGCTGATCTGAAACATCCAGTAACCAAAATTCATTCAGAGCTGTATCTATTTTTCCTGTATGCGTTAAATATTCGATTAATCAATTAATTCATAATAATTAATTTATAATAAATTAATTGAAAAATATTTAATTAATATATTAATCGAATATTTAATACGTAAACCGTTCCACAATGTTCGTTATTATGATCGCAACTACAGTAAAATAATTACGCTAAAAATCATTAATCGATTAACGCATTCAAAATTAATGAATGTCGAAATTATCCGATGTCTTTGTCCGTAATACAACCGCGTGGAAAATGTTTTGTAAAGATTGGTAGCGTAAAAAACCTGTACAAGAAAAATACCCTTTATATAATAATTATATATATATAACTTCCGTAAATATTACATAATATTGAATCTAGAAGATATTGGGTTTTTTATTAATTTATAATAGAGAGAATTTGTCGTAATTCTAATAAAAATAAATAAAATATGAGGAGGCACTAAATTGGTCTCTATCCCACAACTTTGTTTATCGAAATGTATAGACATTTCTAGATAACGCAATAACAATAAGTTAAATGGACGGTGATAAAGTATATAGATTACGTTTATTCTATTTTCCCACATTTTCAACAACTAATCCGTGTTCAGTTATGTCGAAATTTTCGTGTCCACTTGTTAACACAGCGTACATTTGATTATATTTATATATATATATATATGTTATATATATATACATATATATATATAATGCATGCATGTATAGAGTTAGTGTACGTATATAACGTGTAATTATTATTATTATTATTATTCGGACTCTTTCTTTGGTAATTCACAAAACTTATTCTTATCGCAAAAGCGATAAATAAACCTATCTGCCAAATGAGACGTGTAAAACTGGTAGTGGGCTCGATTTTGTACACCTGCTTCAATTCATTACTCGCATTTGAACCTCCAATTCGCCAATACAGCAGCTCGCATACCGAAAGAAGAATTTGAGCGACTTGTTTATTTATTTTTCGGACTTGTGGTTGACTTGTTTGAAATTCTCTTTCCAATCGTAAGTACCTTTCTGATCCTTTCGCATCCAAAGAAAAAGAGGACAATGGACGTATTATAACGACAGCCGCATAAGCAAACAAACTAATCCGCCTTATGATAATAATAATAATAATAATAATAATAATAATAATAATAATAATAATAATATTATTATTATTATTTAGAATTATATACGTTCGCAACTGTGTTTCTCTATTTAAGTAGCCTTAGTCACTTTTGACGTCTTCTTTACACCGCAAAAATCTTTTAAAATTAAAAATAAAATGAATACAGGTAATGTCTAGGTATATATGTACACATATTTCGAGATACACTTGTACTCGTATACATTATGCATTTAATATATATATATATATATATATGTAACATATTGCCCATCATTACGAGCAAAGTCCTTGTTGATATAATAATCATGTTAACTTCTGAATATGACTTATGGCCTATTACACTCGTATAGTGAGCGCATAAAAACATTCCTGTTAGCACGCTGAGCGTCCTTTCTTACGAAATCGATATTTTAATTCGTAACAACTTCCATCAATTTTATCAGTCCAGTCCTTTCTCGGATTTCTTTCATCCATTAGACGAGCCAGTTACTACTGAAGAAGTCCAGAGCTAGAAGTCTTGATTCTAGGAACCGTTCGATTTCAGCCTTATAAAGTCTTGTCGTTCTACTAACTGTTAATACCTCGACGGGAGGGCTAGTTCACAATTATTAATGTAGGATATGGGCTCGTATTCGCGATATCTTTCCCATCATTATATATACGTACGTACATATGTATTATATATGTGTGTAATTTGAACAGTGTGGAACGTTATTGATTTTATAAAAAATTAATAAATAACAATTAAAAGAACTAGTTGAAATAGATAAATTTTTATATGTAAAGCATATTTAAATTCGTTTAATCGAAATTATAAAAACGTTAAAACTACCAGATAATGGAGGGAGAAATAAAAGAGAGAGAGATAAAAATAACTTATTAAATCGGTGGACGAATTACGACGAAGAATTATCTTAAGAAATATATTATAAATTTAATCAATTTTTACTTTAGACAGAAAAATGTAAAAATTACTGAATTAATTAAAAAGTCTGCTCTACTCGTAAATAGATTAAATGATGATATGGTAAGGATTAACATGGTTCCGAATCAGATAAGAGATAAAATTAAGTTAAGACAGAGACTATTAAATAAAAAGTGTATAAATCTGGTTCGGAAAAAATAGTTATGCAAATTAATAAAATACGAATTAAATATAACCGAACGAATTGAAGAAAAGCTGAACATGAAATTCTTACAAAAAGAATCTTAGGTTAAAGTTGGCATACTTGCCCAGTAGGATATTATAAATATTGCCTGGGAATATTTCTTACCGGTGCATAAAAATAAAATGATACATAATGATAAGGATTACAAAAAAAAAAACAGAGGGTGTATTAGAGGATCCTGCATTGTTAAGTATAGAAATAGAGTAAGTAATTAAAAGGATTAAAAATCAAGAAAGCACCCGGTCCGGATGGAAAAATGAACATATTAAATTTGCAGGTGAAAGAATTGTAGGTTTCCTCGAAGTTTTATTTAATTTGATTGTAAAGAATAGAAAAATGGATTTATGGAAAAATGCGGACATCGTGTTAATTTATAGAAAAGGAAGTAAAGATAAAATAGAAAACAATAAGAGCTTACGGTATCTAAAATATTTTCTTAGGTATCGACTAACAGACTAAAGCAATCGTTAAATTGCGATCAAGCTTAGGAACTTCGGAATGGATTTTCTACAACTGAACACGTACACGCGATAAATCTGTTTATTATAGAGAAATGTAAGAAATTTCAGTTAGAAATAAATTTCACGTTTAAAGCGTTTGACTCACTAGATCATAAATTTCTAGACACAGCGCATTGAGGAACCGGTGCCAGAAGAGAACTTATAGAAGGTATGTATAATTGATATGAAGGCAAGAATAGTTACGGAGAGAACAGGAGAATACTTTACTGTAGAAGAAAGCGTAAGACAAGGAGATCCATTATCTCCATTATTATTTAACGCTACTTTTTGAGAACTGAATTGGAATGATAAAGTAATAAACGGAAGTAAGGTTATACAATCTTAGATTTGCAGATGATGAGTTTCGCACCATAATGTATTGTTAGAGGCGGATAATGAGAATACCACGGACGGCAAAGCGATCTAATATCTCAATATTGCGGGAGGTTGGAATAAATATACGGTTGAAAGACATGTGGTACAGCAAAGGATTGCTAGTTACGTAGGGCATATTTTCAGGAATAACGGTCTTGAAAAGCAGATTATACAAGGCAAGATGGATGGTACCAGGAAACGGTGAGAGAACACCGTTAAGGTACATTGATCAAATAAAGCAACTGGTCGGAATACCACTATGTCAGTGGATAAGATTGGTCGAAGACAGATGGAGCAGAATTGTTCAGCAGATCGGGTCATAAGACTCACGATGCTCGAATCGTCGACGAAGAAGAAGTAGTGATTATATCTGATGATATGAATGAGTTACATGTTAAATGAATTAAATGCGATGGGGAAAAAAGCTCGTTTAAATATAAACCTCAATAAAACAAAAATAATGTCAGCAAATAAAAGTATAACAGCGGTGTTAATGGATAATAAGAAAATTCAAGATTTTGACAGTATAGTTTACTTAGGACATTATGGGATAAAACAAAGGGAGGAGTAAACCGTAGAATTGCCACTTACGCGGAAAATTTATTAGGAATAATTAAACGAAAGTTCTGGTTTAATGTAACGCGCGCATAAAATTTCGCAACTACATAAAATTTAGACGATTACGGGTAGTGATATTTTATCGGGACATTAAAACGACGATATTAAGGAAGATAACGTCAACTGTTGTAGGCAGTGATCATAATAAACTACATCGTGTTAGAATGTTGTATAAAAGAAAATTTTGAACCTTTTCACTACTCATATATGATCAAATTTTAACACAAAATTATCAATTTTGGGCAAGTGTTTATTATAACTGTTTCTTAAGTCAGCTGTGTAGATAATTTTCGATATACGAATATTTTTAAAGATTTTAGACATTTAAATAAACAATTTCATGCAGCCCGTTTTTTAAAAAGGTGTTTATATATATATGTCGGAATAACACGTGCTATTGAACATTTACGGAAAGAAGCCCTACTTTACAAATTCCGCGATTAAAATCGAGAAGATTTTAAAAACATCGCCGATTGAAAGAAACAATCCCGGTATAAGAAACGAAAATATTATTTAACGAACTTTCGACAACAATTTTCGACATTAAATAATTACTGGTTAACGTTAAAAAGTTATTTAAATATCTCCGTTATTATTCTGAAGTTAATGTAATCTTCGACGGTGTGTGGTAAATCATGAAGCGAGATAAAAATCGCTCTAAGAACATCGTTTTATTAACAAGTTGAGGAGAAAAACGTGTTTCATTTGTGTTTCCAAAAACTGGACGATAGGCAATTGGAAGTATAAATTCGGAGTTGTGTAAACCAAACAAACATCCGGGCAGCAAATGAGGAAGATAATATATATATATATGAAACCAGCAGAAGTTGGAATGAATAGGATGTCCGTTTCGGAAGTGGATACAGCGCAGTATGTGGATAGGTTGACGCACTGCGGGACGTAACCTAACGATGCCACTCACTCGCAGAATTGTCCTTTCAAGCTGTTGGTAACGTGTCGACGTGAAACACGGCCATTAATTACGATAACAAAAACGACACTACTAACCATTACGTTATTCCCGTTGTTAACTGCGTAATATTACTGTAACACGATTGCCTTTTTACGATCAATTCGAACGTAATTCTCGTCAACATTGTCATTATGACTATCATTATCATTATCCTGAGTAGCGCAACCACCGTTATTAGTGGTCTGGGCACCACTACGCGTGATTCGGGAGATTCAAATCCGCATCCTAATTTAGTAAATTACATTCGCTCTAGAGCATGATGCTGCATTTGTGTTCGCGTATTTGTTTATTGTAGTAATATTGAGATATATATATATATATATATATATCCATCCTTGACCATTATTTCACACACAATTTGAAATAGAAGGAAAAAAAAGATGTTACTACTGCGACCAGTTTGTCAAACAACAAACAGGATTCTCAATATTTCGGTATATCAGTGCGAATATTCCTCTCGGTTATAAAACTCCCGCTGATATATAACTGAGAACTTTATATATGTATATATATATGTGAGTACACATGATGTGTGTGTAAAATTTAGTTCGTTATTATAGAAATAAAAATAAAAAAACACAGAGAATCCTAGTTTACGACCGGCAGTGAAAACGCAATACCAACGATATAAAAAAAAAGTTTTATAAACTCCCGTGTGATGTAAAATCTTTTTCATCGGAGGATAGTTTAAAAATGTCATCTCAACAGCGCCCGAAGAATTTTTGCGAATAATTTTAATTCCGTTATATAAATTGTAGTTAGAACCGTATATGAAGTATCTGTGTAAAAATCAAAAGAGGAATACAACAAGGTTCTCCATTATTGCCGGACTCATTTAACTTCGTACGATAGCAAATTGTACTTACAAGCCTTTGAAGCTACAAGATATGGTATAAAAGTAGGAGGACGAAACGTACGAACTATCAAATATCCGGATGATTTGGCCGTATTAGCAGATATGATGCTACAAAAAATGGTTCATAAAGTGAATGAATCAGCAAAAGAAAAAGTATCTAAAAATACCAAAATAACGACAATAGGAATGAAACCGCGGCAAAGGAATATTGCAATCGACCGGAACAAACCTTGAGCAGGTGTCATCGTTCACTGGGAACCACCATTACTGAAGATGGACGTAACTTACAACACATACGGGAACGACTTGCCAAAGCGAAACACAATAACCAACATAACAGTGCCCATACGAAAACGCATTGTAAAAACACACGTGTGGCCAGTAGCATTGTACAAAATGAGAACAGAACATGATAGAACCATTTGAAATGCGACGCTCTAAGCGGATGGAAAAAATAAGCTGGTGAAACGGATCGATGAAAGGCGACGAATAGTTGTACCAGATTAAAAAACGGGAACTATGTTGGATGGGGCGTGAAACGGATCGATGAAAGGCGACGAATAGTTGTACCAGATTAAAAAACGGGAACTATGTTGGATGGATTGCTGCGCGATGCAATTGAAGGATATATATACCAGGAAAACGAAAGTAGTTAAGCTGGATAGATAACCTGAAGAGGGATTCCAGATTCTCCAGTTACTCGGAAATGAAAAGTCTGCTACACACTCATTCATCGGGTCTAATTTAATTCTAGCTAGGCCGTATCGGAGCCAACAAAATGGAGATGGTTATACAGACGAGGAACATTCGCTAGTAACAGACCGCAATGAAAATTTAAAAAAATGTAATTAGTTGCCGCTGTAGAAGATGATCTGAAAGCCAGACGATCGAGTTATCGAACAGCAACGTAAAAAGAATCCGAACATATGAAAACACAAAGTATCGCGAATTACAGCCGGAGTTCCTATTTCTCCAACGACACTTTATGTATAGGCGCGACTTCAACATCGAATATATTAATGAAGAAATTCATCCAGCGATAGACAAATATTTACTACCCGAGATAAAAAAAGAAAATCGCATTAATCCGTTGTCAACCGGAATTCTTGAAAAACCGGATAATAGCGAAAAAATTACGAATAAATTCTTTCTAAATTAGCCGCTACTTCGATCTATCGGGCGGATATCTGATGAGTCGACAATGAATATTTGATCAGTTCTAGATTTGAACCAAAAATAAAAAATATCGCTTGTTTATTTGTTTAATTTCGCAAATCTTACACTTAATCGATAATATTTTAATCGACTATCGCGACGGTTTCGATACTGCTGAAATTTTATCTACATCGTCATTTTTTTTTAATTTTTTAATTTCCTCATGCTAATTTAATTAACGGAGAAGTTTCCGTGTGTTCTACTTAGTCGTATTGCTTCGTCTATTCTACGTTGCCTGCCTGCGCTCCGTGCTTCGAAATATCTACAATTTCCAAACATACCCGAATTGCGAATGCTCTAAAGTATTATAACACTAGTAAAGCCGTTAAAGCGCGTCGAGTTGCCAGTCTGTCTTTTACTAATTTACTTATAACGACTAATTCTAATTATATTCATTCCGCACCAGTGTAATTTTCCATACGTTAAAGTGTGCGTATATATTAATTAATTATAGTTCACGCGCAACGTCTGCTTCGTTTCTGTGTGTGAGTCTTTTAAAAAGCGTATAGGATATTCGGGATAATTTATAATTTACTTCGATATCTCTTTGTCAGGTATGTAAAACGGATTTCGTAAAAATTCATTTCCAGAATCTATTTTAAATCTCGAATTCCCCGCGATGACGCGTACGCATATATATAAATATATATATATATATATATATATATATATATATATGTATATATATATATTGTTCAATAACAGATTTTCCCGTCCGTTAAAACGAAATCAAATCAAATAACTCCACCACCTTTCAGCCTATATCATAGATAAAACCAAGGATGTGTACGATTTCCGAATATTTTAAAAGGAGCGACAGAAACAGTATATAACGCAAATAAGGACGGATAAAAGGACTGATATATACATACATATATATTCGTTTTGTCGAATCAAGTGTACGTAAACGTAGTTTTTCGTTAACCGTCGTGACCAATTCTTCGGAAAATTAACCTCGCATACAGAAGCATCGGTTGTAAACCGGACGACTAAACGCGGAAGATGGAAAACTTCGCATCTGATTTTCCGGGAAAGCGGCATAATACACCATCGTATCGATTTGCCTGTGGTAACTAAATTTCCTACACTTTCTCGAATAGTGTTTAACAACAAAATACCGAAATCGTACGAATACCGAATGTTTTACACAAAACACACGTAAATACATTCCTTATTTATATATATATATATATATATATATATATATATATATATATATATATATATATATATTTATATATATTTGTTGTAAGCGAACTATAGAGATATTTCAAAACGATAAACTATTACGTCCGACCGATTTACCGGATAATACTTTTCAAATTTGTTTTTGGGCCCCGCTCGTAAGTGATTTAGTCTTTTTTTTTTCTTTATTTATATATACACCAACTTAGCCGTCATTTCCTATTCGAATTTCGGTCTTGGATATTTCGCAGTTACGTCTTTTTCATCCGACTAAAGAACACCGTTCTTCCGTAATTTAAAAAACTTCCGATACCTTCGGAAGATTCGAAAGTAGTTTGTTCGGTTCCTCGATGTTTTCTCTTTTTTTTGGTTTATCTAAATCGTTTTTCTTACAGTCCCATATAAAATCGAATTCTATCCAAAAGCTCCGATAAGAGATGATATTACTCGCGGCCTTACCGAGTGTTTTATTTATATGGATATAGAGTTAGTATCAGCCGTTTTTTTTAAATTAATACTATTTTCGCTAGTACGTTTATCTGGAAAATTTTGTACAATGAAAATTATTTCATCGAAACTCTGCCGCGCGGATATAATCACTGGATGCCTAAAACCTACTAAAGTGGACAAATTTTATCTTGCCTGCGGTGTAGCTCCCCCACGTATTCGCCGATCCGTTGCTACTGATGCTGAACGAACTAGACTAGAGACAGATTATAGACACACAGTGTTTGGTCAGAAGGCGGTTACATCACGTCTTAAATCCAGAAGAAGCTTTCTACAGTGCTCAAGACGATTAGACGGACCACCGTTAAAAGTTCGCGCACACAGATGGACAGAAAAAGCTGGGATCGCCCCTTAAGTTGGCATAGATGGAAAACCTTAAACCGACTTCGCTCTGGTTGCACCAGAACCTCGGTGAATTTATTCAAATGGGGCCTGACTGAAAATGATAGATGCAAGTGTGAAGAACGGCAAAGCCATGGACACTTGTGCGGATGTAACTTGTTACCTTCAGGCATAACGGAAAAAGACCTATGGAGCAGAGCTAAATGACGACGCCATATGGATTAATATTGTATAAACTAGACTAGCAATAACTATTTTACTCGTTATATTATATTTAATTTTAATTTTATATATTGGTCCTCATGCATCTCGAACACGATAATAATAATAATAATAATAATAATCTAGATAGTTGGGAACAGTTAGACGCGCTCAATTTTATTTAAAAAAGTAAAGTTCATTTTACAAAATATTAGACGTAAAATCGGATACTATAAAATATTTTAAATGCACGACGGGAACTTAATATCTGACCTAACTTAAAGAAAACACATTCGCTGATGTGGCCACGACGTATTATGCGGAATATAAAATTATAAATGTTAGAACAACTGTTTTTTGTTCCTCCACGCCATCACTTTAATGCAGCACATTTCCTAGCCTATCGGCCGAGATCTCCTGTGGTTCCTTTATAGGATCGCACTTGAAAGTAAATATAAAATTTACGCTGTACGATACAGTGTCGATCTCATCCGAAATGATGTCATCCATTACCTGACAAGTTTATGCTTCTTGTTGGGTTTGCTAAGTAAAAGTTTCACCGAATGACAGTTGTCATTGATTATCAGCTCTATTTTCAGAGCAATGCTAAGTGATTAGTTCGGACAGTTGACGGCTCCGCAACTCCCCAATTGCGCCACCAGATTACTAGCTGATCTTGGTCTTCTAAAGGAATAGGTCGGAACACAACAATGGGTCAATTCGTCCGAAGTTGAGGAATGCCCGGAAGGGGGAATGTTTCGAATAATGAGTAATTTACTATCTAGTTTTCCCGGTAATAGAGCTAGGAAAATGTTATTTAATTCGACTTTATTCGACAGCTTTTAAATTATTTAATCCGTTTGTAAGGATTTCTCCTAATATACGAAGTCGCAAATTCTATATTATATCATTTTTTAACTCGGTTGAAGATTAAAATATATATATATATATATATATATATAACGAAAATAAAAAATAAAATCCAAATAGAACAGAGATAACAAAAGAAAATGTAAAAGTAAAAAAAAAGAAACATTTCGGTTATAAAGATTACAAAGGCCGCAATGTCGATCACCGGTATAGGTTACACTAAAAGCATTTTCAACCAACGTTCGAATTCCGATCTGACCTTGTACGATAATAATAATATGAAATAATAAAATCATTATCATCTTCATCTTCCTTATCAGGATATCGAAGAAAGATGTTGTGTGTTCAAATCGCTCAATGACAATACACGACAGGGATTCTCCAGGCTCCCTCACACACGTTCGTTCGTTCGCTCGCTCGCTCCCTATATACATATATTTTTTTGTTATATTTTCAATCGGATTCGTTTAAACGATTTTTATTAGTAGCAGCGGACAATGATTTGCCGACATAAAACGTTAATGGATCTTTTTCACTGGGGATATTTTTTTCTCTTACCGTCTTTTCCATATTTCTGATCTTTATTTGCCTCAGCCACATGCTTAGGTTTGTCCTCGGACCAGAAAAAAAAAGGTCCAACATAAAAGACGAATAGGTTTCGACCAGTACACTATATATATATATATATATATATATATATATATATATATATATATATATATATATATATATATATATATATATATATATATATATATCGTTTAGAGGATCCAGCTCCGTCAGATGGAATCGATTTAATGCCTTTGTTTAGTTTTCAGTTTTTAAAAATAGATGGAAGACAGTTTCTAACGTTATCTATACCAAATTCTCTTTGAAATAATCCCGATCCTAGCGGATGTAGGCTGGTAAAAATTATTACATTACATAAATAAAAAAAATCAATTTTAAACTATCGACTTACCATGGCTTCGAAATTACGAACACAAAATAAATGAAACAAAAGATTTAAAAATATAGCAGCGCCTAGATAAGTTCCTTAAAATTTATTAAACGAACGTAGTAATTTTCGACGCGAGTTCACAGGATCACAGGTCGAATAATTATTAGTCTACACGCGTTTTAATATTCCACTCGATGGAACGATATAATTTCGAGGAATAATTTTTTTATTTTATTTTGCCCATTTCTATAAGTATTCGAGACTCATATATGCGGAGCACCAATATTGGATGTGTTCTGCCCTAGTTATACTATTTTGCATCCTGTTTCTCTTGATACGTCTTGTCAACCGATTTATTTGTGATCGCTGTCGCTAACTGATTGGAGTGTCCGTACAGATGCATCATGTGGTTTTGTGTTCGCCTGTCGATCGTCGATGGTATGAATCTTTAGATCTCGGTGGATCAACTCATTGATGACGTACCAAGGCATAAGATATATAGAAGGGATTTGTTCCGAAACCGCTAGATGATCATCCGATTCGATTTCACAGTAGTGCAGCGCAGGCCTATATTAGTGTTAGAAAAGCTTTGCGATTGATTATAAGCCAGTATAGGTTTCTAAGCTTTAGTTCAAATTCCTCTTCTTCTATATATGAACGTTCCAGTTCATAGTGTAATCTAAATGTACTTCGAAATATTTCGCCCCTTCGCTTCTCGGTACCCGTATATTGTTTAAAGTTAACTGCTTATTATGAACTTTTCTAGCGGAGAATGAGACGTGTGTACATTTTTCAGGATTCACACGAAGATTCTATTTATACGTCCATTGAATTATAGTGTTTAGGTTTGCCTGTAAGACGGTAACGGCTTTATCTTTGATAATCAGCATATTATAATAATAGCCGTACATCCGACTTCAGATTCTATAGTTTAAAATAGTGGCTTTCATTTCCTTATAAGCAATGACTCTATGTATAGATTCCTGATGATTACACGAAACTATTGTTAGATAATCATCAGTTGCTGTAAAAAATTATCCCGTCATTTTCCATTGCTTTATTTTCAATTAATGTTTCAATTATCGTTAATTTATTTTCTGTTCATCTAATCCACTAATTGTTTCAAGAAGAGAATTTTATCATAATTCATTTTCCAGTTACATGTCTTCTATGCAAAACCCGAAGTAGGTGCGTGTTAATTGTATTTTTCTGTTACGCGTGTCCTCATGCGATATAGTAACACGGTAGTGTATTTTTCTTTTCGATGTTGCGGTATGACCAGTTAATCATTATGTGACCTATTCTTCCATCGCTTGAGACTAAAAATGGCACAGCTGTTACCGTATAATGTTTGTTATTGTCAGTGAGGCAAATGCAAAAATTCAACAGCATTTAAATCTGATTAGAAAATGGACCTGGGACTGCAAGATGAACCTAAATAAAGCAAAATCAGACCACGTTCTTTGTACGTTAAGATATTCAGTATTTACCGAGTATAATCAGCCTATAACTTCAGCTGATTCTGCGAAATATATCGGAATACACTTGGATGGCCGAATGTCATGGAAGGTCCGTGTAAAGATGAAAGTGTTTCAAATTAAGCGCCCAGTACAATGTACCGGCTCATTGGTAGTCGTTCTGTATTGCATGTTTAATGCAAACTATTACTCTATTATCACGTTATAAAGCATATATGGACGTAACGGGCTATAATTGTGTGGATACGCTGCCAAGTCTAAGAGGAATCTTGTGCAGAAACGGTAGAACATCATTTTACGCGCAATTGCGAATGCCTACCGGTACTCGCGGAATGAAGACATTCGTAATGATTTACATATTAAATTTGTCGGTAATGTTATACAAGAGTTTGCTGCAGCTCGTGAAAAGCGATTACTTTGAATACAGAAACTCGTCAAGCTGTATATACCGGAAACGAAATCAGGGACGACTTATATCTAAACTAGCAAATACTAACTTAGTAAAATTCAAGGAGTTCTACTCGCTGGAGTATAACACCTGTAAATGGTCACTTTTATTTTTTCTATTATTAACAGATGTACTTACTTTAAAGTAGTATTAAGATCGTACGTAATAATATAAAAAAAAATATCATATCCGTAGGCCATTCCACCGTCCGCAAATTATAGACGCATCCCATTCTGATTAAAGTTTCGGATCCTCGGAGATAAAAGTCCAAGAGTTAATTAACATATGCACTTCTACATATATGTATACATATTTATTTATTCAATTATTGTCACGTGACCGTAACGATAATCTTCTCACGTGGCCTTAATTTGGATCTTCTCGGTGACGAGCACTTGTTACACGTAGCTATCTATCCACTTGGTCAGTAAATGAATTCCTTTGAATTTATTTATACGATTTAAATATACCGCTGGAAAGCTTTATACCAATTATTAAGAAAAAAAAACTTTAATTACATATACGCGCATATTTTTCGTGGGAAAAGACGGAAATTCAAGTGACGATTAGTTTACAAAGTTTTAAAACGTTTATCTCCCCCCCCCAAAAAAAAAAAAAAAGTTAAATTAAGGCAACCGAAATAACGATATATCTAGTAGCGCAAAGAAGAATCGAGAGGAAAATGATTGGCATAACACTGAAAAACAAGAAAGAAAATAAATGGCTCAGAGAAACAACAAAAATAAAGGATATAATACCAAGTATAAATAAATCAAAATGGAGTTGGACTGGTCATATTGTAAGACACCAGGAACTCCTTGCAAATAAAGTGACAATGTGGACTCCAGACGGAACACCACTGACACGTTGGGTATGAAGTCCGAAAAGATGGGGCAAGTATGTACACCCCATGCTGGGGAATTTCTAAAGATAATTAACATTTAATTATATTGTAGCTGAAATTATACTAAAAGCCCTACAATAAAGAGGCTTCTTAGTATTTACGTTTAAGTATATTCTACACAGTCGGTAACTCCTTTTCTATCGCAATACATCCGATATTATCTACTGTTTGGGCTAATTCGTATTGTTAGTTCAACGACTGTCATACTAGTACCCATTAATACTTTCACAATCCGCCAGGTTAATACGCATTTTTAGCGGCTATTATGTCGCTATATCGCGCAATATGCCTATAGTATTTCAGATTTTCTTTATCAGTGCAAAGCGACATCGTTTAATGTTTAGCACTTTTAAAATCGATTCGTTTATCCTGTAGGATTTTCAACATTCTGACCCGCGTCAACATTTCGAACGCATCAATTTCCCGTTTATTTCGCTTCTTTCACGCTTCTAGTTTCTGATTCGTATAAAAATATCCTAGAAATACAACGGTATTAACCGGATTTATTTTTCTTAATCCAGTAACGGACCGACGATTTACTCGATTTCATTTAGTCTCATCTATACGTATACAAAATAATAGCACTTCGATCATTAAACACCTAATATTCAGTTCGCGCTGATTTCATCTCATATATACATGTGTGTATATATATATATTACGTATATAAAAAGTAGATGAAAAAAAAGACGATCTGATCATTCCGAAATGAATATTAGACGTTTATTGACAGAAATATTACACCATTATATTTCGGATAGTGTCTCTTCTAAATCGTGCACAGCTCGAACATCGGATTTCGTATATAAGATAAAATATTATTATATATATATAAATATACATTTATATTAATTTATATACACGTTTGTCAGTATAAAAATATACACACGTCGTCATAATATTAAGTTGTCTGAAAATCTGAATTAGGGTGAAATATGTCATAATACAACAATAGAAGAGTATTAATGTCGATATTAAGGGATACTAATGATGGGCAAAATAAGAACAGGACAAAAGATCGAATTTTTATCCGGGTATGAAAACAAGTGATTAAGATAGAGCAAACTTTGAAATTGATACCGGTTAAGGTTCTTCGATTTGTATCTATAGGCAATTCGGCGTTCGACATTTTATTTGGCCGTTTTTAAATCTTTTTCAGTAAAGCTAATACACAACTACATCTGTATATATTATATATATATATATATGTATGTGTGCGTGCGCATATACCCAATTCTTTTAGGCCGGAGGTTAAGAGATTTCCTATCTAGATAAGGTATCATTTTTACGAAGAATGAACTGATGTATATAATACTGAAAAAAATATATACACTTACAGAAAAAAGAAAAAAAAAAGTAGAAAGACCCATAATTTTACATGGACCACATCCCAACAATAACAAATAATAATAATAATAATTGGAAGAAGAAAAAAAACTGTCTATATCAGAAAAAAAAAAATTCTTTTGAGAATGCTGTAGAAGGAAAGATTCTTTTAAAATGTTAGTTACCGGATTACAACCATCTTGCGGCGCGAGAAGAAACGTTTGGGACGGAGGGATAAAAAAAAAATGGTAACATAAGTAACTGGATTCGACCTTAATGCCTGGCGTCTTTATTTAGAATAAAGCCAAAAAAAAAAAACTATTACAGGATTACCGAATTATCGCGGAAATTTTTATACAAGTTTTCGTAAGAGGAGTAAGAAATGTACCCCGTATGAAAATCTTTAAAATCGGATTTAGCGGCTTAAATTATATAGATCCGCTATTGTTTGGTTTTTTTCTAAATTTAGTCTGCATCATTTATTTGTATACAAATATAATAACCACCCGCCCCAATCGTTCATACACGTGTGTTTTTGAGTGTGTGTGTGTGTGAACTTGCTTACAGGTACATAAGTAATCAATCATTCCTACGTCGAATTATTTACGTAGAAAATCGGCATGAATAAATAAATCTATCCCTATTGCCGGCGTGTATAAATATATAAATATATAAATATATATATATATATATATATATATATATATATATATATATATATATATATATATACTAATGTGTCTGTGTGTGATTTGGGAATTTTTTCATTATAATCACTGCATTGGGCTATTTTTATCACGCGTAAATAGAAAATAATATATTTTTAAAAAATTTTGTCTGTCTGTCTGTTTAGATTTAACTCGGAAACTATTAAAGGAATAATGATGACGTAGCTTATATATTATCGGAATCGTTCTAAGCTTTGTTTCACATTGATATCACAAATAGGACAGAAAGTACAATAATTTGAAGTTTTAAAAAGTAGTTGGACCCCGTGAACTAAAATTTCTAGATTTGGGATACAATTTTTTAGGTACAAAAGTAACTGAAACACGCAAATAGTAAGGAATATGTGTGTGCGTGTATATATTTATGTGGGCAAAAGTCGTTTGAGGAACTCATTATAGTTGTGAGATTCACGACGAAACGTAATTAAATTCTGATAATATTTAATAAATTATATTTTGCCTATTTAATCAATTTTATTTCAAAAATTCATACTTTTTCCGTATGATTTAATTTATCACCGGCCGTACAAAAATCTTCTTTAATATTATCCGAACTGTAATTACATCTTAAAATTATGCAAAATTTTTCAACCGATTAGACGAACATTATTTTAATATATTTATACATGTTTTCAATGATATTTTTTGTATTTCATACGCCAATATTATGTCTAAGTGCGTTATAGTAACATACATATTCGTGCGCATACCAGTATTGTGCTGCTATATACATATATATATATATATATATATTATATGTAGACATATTATTTATTTATTTGGTTATCTTTTTAAAATAAAAATTGAAATATTTTCGCCTATGTACCTCCTCCTTGGGGTTTATTCATTTCTAAACTTTTTATCAAAATAACAAGCCACGAAATAAAAAACGAAAATTCCTAACATATATATTGAAGACCTTAACTTTCTCTCCTTGGTTTTAATATATATATATATATATATATATATATATATATATATATATATATATATATATATATAAATATAAATGCACTTGTTTATATATCTGTCTATAAATAATCAAATTTCCTGTAGTGGTGTAATAAATAGAAGAAAGCACAAATTCCATTTTATAGTCGTAGGGTGACTATACACGCAATTATTTAGAATATATTTGTTTTTGTGAGGGATATATAAATATCATCGGTTCTTGATGTTCGTCCGGCTGAATCAGTTTAATAATAGAAAATTCTTTTATATAATAATAATAATAATTGTAATAATCCTAATGACGGTTAATGTAGATTGCGCTTTATTCGAACGTTCGATGGCGTACGTTTTCTGTGTACATAATTGACGGATATATTCGTCAATTCTTATAAGTCGGTAGTACATATCGGCTGAAAAGTTATTAATAGCGCGAGCGATCCCGTCAATCAAACGGACAAATTCGAATAGACGGACGAGGTCGCGGTCCTATTTACGAAGCCCCTATTTTTCTTCTTTAATTTCTGTTTCTCCGGGTCGGTTCGACCGAATTCCGAGGAAACGGAATATAAATACTCGGTCAATCATCTTATAGGACGATAAAAGTTCAATCGATCCCTGAATATATCGTATGGGGGTTCGAAAAGGTGTACATCTGTAAAGGAGGGTCGGAAACTTTTGAAGTGTTTAGTTGAAAACGATCAAAAACACATCCGGGCCATAGGAAAAACTGTATTTAGAGTTATAGGCGAAAAACTTTTGTCGTTTGTTTTTTAATTCAAGTTATAGGGTAATTACATACATAGTGTGCGTATGTGTGCCTGTGTACATGCTGGTGGGTTAGTACGGGTTCAAATAATTCGGGCATTCCGAATTTAAATAACGAAGGGCCCGACAAGTTAGGTTTCGACAATGGAATGTCAAGTGTACTCTATTAGTCGGCGGACGGATTTTTAATTAAATACCGCTTTCATTTCCCTCGTTCGGGCCGGAATTATTTACTCCTTCAATTAGGGATTTAAACTTCCTGTCAATTGTCAACGGCTTACGTGTGTACGGAACTGTTGTATTTTTTTATTTTTATTTTTTTTTTTTTTGGCTTCTCGTTGTTAGTTTTATCGGTGTGCGAAAATTAGGTAATTATATTCGTTTCGAAACTTTTACGAATGATAACAAAACGAATATATTCTTCGCCTGAAGCTTAGAGTAAAATTTAAGAAATAACAACGCAACTTAAATTATCGATTTTTCATTTGTTCAAAAATTAAACCAACATTCGACGCTAGCGGAATATTTAAAAAAATTCATTTTCAAAATTATACGTTATGTTCATACTGCCAACACCTGCACTAATCTATCGAATAATGGTTTACAGTGTTGGTAGCTGTATAAGCCAAGCAGCAGCTGCTGAGGTAGTATTTGTGCATAATTATTACCAAAGGCTATATATTTTAAATATGACGTCATTTTGACGACTTTTTTTTTTTTTTATTTAATACACGACCGCGATGCCAATTTGGCTTAGTCTATTCGTGGAGTACAATCTTAAATTTAGATTATATACATAATATATATATAGTATATTCTAGTACGCTTTCTCATAGCACAATTAACGTAGTTAACGAACGAACTTTAAACCTTTTCCATCATTAATAATTATTTCATTATTAATGTAACCATTTAAATTATATTTTAAACGTACGTCGCTAGTATAAGTACATTCAAACAAGAAATGACAAACGGTATCGGGAACATCTAGTGCACAAAATTCACAAATATTAGAGGATATAATTTTAAAATGCTCCATATATGTTCCAAAGGTACCACATGACCAGTAAGAACTTGACTTATATAAAAATTTAACTTCAATAATTTCTTTAATTTAATTCTTTCTCTAATATCTTTTAAAAATTTATACGTTAATCTACCGGTTACTATGACTGTTCCATCTATCTTGCCATATATTTAAAATTACTTGGAAATTCGTAATATTAACCGTATTATCATAATGTAAATTTACGTTAAATTTTTCATTAAATTGATCTAATATGTAATAGCGAGTTATAAATGAAGATTTAAACATTTTAAATTCTGATGACAACGCAGCTTGATACATACTCAAATCAGCCGGTAATATTCGAGTAACAACCGGAGCTGCCACTGTCGACACGGTTCTGTATAATTTTCTCTGAAATTTTAAAATTTTATTCATAGCGGAAACGCTAATATGTTTGATGTATATAATGGAACAATAATTAATGATAGCTCATATAACTCTGTTATTATAATTAACTTTTTTTTTTTTTTTTTTTTATATATATAATGTGGAATGTAGTGATTTTTTATAAAAATCAATTGAAAATTAGTTAAATCACTAATATTTATTTTCTTAAGGAAAACACAAAGCTTTTCGGCATTTACGCCATTATCAAGTGAAAAGTTTAAAAAATCATAATTTTAAAAATATAAATTAAATATAATTACTTAAAAATATGCGATGGTAATTGTGAAAATATGATCCAAAAATGATGTCTGCTTCTGTCGGTCTATTTTTTTGATTTGTTGAAATTTAATATCAATATATTTGTTTATTAATTTAGTTTTTTTATATTAATTTTTTCTTCAATATTATTTTCCTGATTCTGTAAAAGTTGTATACTGTTGGAATTTTAAATTTTTCATTTACTATTGCGATGTATGATGTCCAAACGTAAAATATAAAATATAAAAATATACAACCATAAAATTTTTAAAAAAACACAATTATACAAATAAAATGAAAATAAATATTAAAAATCTGATAATTATAATTAACACCACCAATATTAGGATCGATAACAACATATAAAACGTTTTATTAACTTTATCGATTACGTACTCTATATGCTTATTAAATTTAAGTTTGTAGATGTTTTATATTATAATCTACGATAAAGATTATTCTAGAGAGTATTTGAAAATAAGTATAATATTTCTTAGTGATCTTTTATTTTTCTTTTGTTTTGATTTCACTCGCGTAGCCTGTTACATAGACAAGTTTACATTTATATACTATCTTTTGTAACGCCTGCAAAAAACCATAAATGCAATGGAGAACGTACAAAAGGGCATTTTTACCGGGTCTCTGCAAAAATGGTGAGGTCTTGATTAAATTTGCTTTGTTGTACTCGTCTCGAACCATAAATATTAAACTCCTTTGAGTAGAAACTTACATGCATACTATCGTTTGTAACATCTTTTAAATACCAATATATCAATATATATATATATATATATATATATATATATATATATATATATATATATATATACATATCTTAAATTGAATAAAAAATTCCATTTTAAACGTTTATTACGTTCCAATTGCATACGTCATCATAAGTCAGTAAAAGTAGAGCAGAACCTTTAACACAGTACAGAGCTGTTAGGAGCACCCCCACTTGTAGAGACCATAAAGCCGAAACTCTATCATGGATACCTCTAGTTATTAATATTATTATTACTCATCATTATTGCTTATAATTTTTTTATCCGGAGCATTCTTTAGCTACAGAGGAATAATTTAAAATAAAAATCTATTCAAAACTATTTATAGCCTATATTATCGTATTCCTTCTAAGCTTTGTTTTACAGGGATATCACGAATAGAGAAAAAGTTACAATAATTTAAAGTTTTAAAATATCGCTGTCTCTTTCTTTTAACGGTCGTTATTTCGGTCACGCCCCTAAGTCAACAAACTTAGATATATATATATATACATATCCGTCCGTTTCTGTACTAATACATAAAATTGTAGTGTCTGTCTGTGATTTGCGAATATTTTTATTATAATCACTGCATTTGGAATTTAAATTATCGTAATTTCTGTCCTATTTGTGATATGAATGCGAAACAACGATTAAAAAAAGATAATTACACAGGCGAAGCCTTTGGTAACTTCTAATATATATATATATATATATATATATATATATATATATATATATATATATATATATATATAACATTTTAACAAATTCTGAGTGTTTTAAGTTTCCTGATTTAAAAATTCATGATGATACTGACTGCAGTTTATTAATCACCAACAATTTAAATAAAATTAGTTTAATTATGAAATTATTTTTTAATTAAAAAAAAATGTATTTCATTGTTTAAAATCACAGATAAAATTAAGCGTTTAAATTTTGATGTGACATACCAAGAGTTTAAAAGTATTATAACGAAACTTAACAATAGAAAAGTACCATTGTCAGATGGTATAACTAATAAAGTTATTAAAATCATATTCTTTTATTTTTCAAATTTGTTATTAACATTGTAAAACAAATTGTTATAACTCAATATGTTCCCGGACATTTGGAAATGTACTAGTATTGAATAAAGCAAATAAATATTTAAGTAAAGTAAATGGATTTAGACCAATATTTTTATTAAATTCGCTTAGCAAAGTTTATGAAAAGATTATTTTAAACCTTTTTTAAATAATGAAATTAATAATACATCAGCACTGGATGCATATCAATATGGTTTTAGAAACATTTTTTTCTACAGAACTCGCTATTGCGGATGTAACAGATAACTTACTACATAATAAACAACGCGGCAATTCATCTCTATTTTCGTGTCGTTTGATATTGAAGTCGCTTTCAACTATTATGATCGCCGAGTAATAATTTTAATTTCACATGGTTTTAGTTTTTAACGTAATTAAACCAGAGAAGAGTAAAGTGGATTTATCAAAATGATAATATCCAGGTTGAAAATATCTTTGGTGTTATCTGTTCTTGGTCCAGTTTTGTGGAATATTTTATATTCTAACGTACATGCTAAATTAAGAAATATGTATAAAGGTCTGAAATTTCAGAGCTACGCAGACGACTTAATTTTTCCACTCGCATAAATAAATGTAACGACGTAATTAGTCAACTTAAAACAATAGCGGACTCTTTAAACCTTAAGTGTTTGAAATTAGCAAGTCCCAAGTTATGATTGTAACTGGTCGTGATCAAAATCTTGTACAAATTTTATATAATAATATTAAGCTTAATAATCGTGTTTTCAGATGCACTGACCATATTAAATATTTAGTATAGATAATCAACTGAAATATAATAAGCATATTCGATACATAAATGATAAAGGTCGATAAAAATTATAATATTATTAAATCACTCGCTGGTAAATTACGGGGACTAAATTATAATTTAAAGTTAATACTATACAAAGGCTTGGTACAGAATTTATACTCATACGTTCTGGTATCTACTATGACCGCTCAACTAAACAGCTAATTCATAAAGTAAATTCGAATTGGCGAAAATTTTTGATTGATTTAACATTCTCATATATTTAACTACTTCAAATATTGCTATTCAAACTATCGCACGCGTAATTGATCTTCGTATTAAAAAAACGATCATTTATTTTTTAAATTAAAAGAGAACATAATGAAATTATAAACAAAGGAACATCTTAAACAACTTGATTTGCAGATTTTTAATGAATTTAAATCACGATACGATGCTCAAACTAACAGTAAGTTAATTAATAATTTTTTTCCAAATATAATTAAACGTTTTAAAAACAAACAGATTAAAGTAAATTTTTATACGACACAGATACTTACTGATGGTTCTATCGGATATTTTTTTAATAAATTACACATCATCATCAATGATGGAAAATGTCGTAATTGTGCAACTAATGAAATAGAGCATGTCCACAGCGTATAGTATACACATGTAGTAGATATAACCATCTGAGAAAATTGTATAATATAGATTCCTCTGTTAATCCTAATGAAATTATTCTATTCGAAAAATTTCCTATTTTTATCTCGGAATTATTTAAGATTAAACATAGATATTGATATGATACCGGTAGCCATAAGCTACTTTCGCAGGCCACTCTATATTTATATATATATATATATTCAATTCAATTCAATTCAATAAAGTATATTTATGTTTTTATACATCAGCAAATAATAAGTAAATAAAAAAATGCGCACACCGAGCAGCGTTAACGCTCTTACTACGCGTCTTAGGAAATAGTGTACAAAGAAATCTTAAAATTTATTTTATAATTATACAGGGAAAACATACAACTAAAAACCCTGCGTAACCGAAAATAGAGAAATTAATTAATTATAGTTTGATCTTAATAGTACAGTAAGGATATGGGTAAAATTATACAAATTATATTAAGGTTAAACAAATAAATAAGAGGACAGAAGAGAGAAATACTGATACAATAGATTACATGAGGATAGAGACTTATTAATAACGACTTAAGTAGTTCGACAATCTGGTGCTAGAGAAGTGAATGTTTAATTATTTTGTGTTTATATTTTTTATATTTTCTGGTCAGCGAGTCGCGAGTATAGTTTCCAATTCGCTTTACAATATAGGGTAATGGCCAGTCAGACATTTGCTGTAGAACCTATCTGCTTGTTCCTGTACTAGCTCAGGAATAGTACGCTGATAAAGAGCTGCATGCATGTCAGTTATCTTAGTATAGTAAGGGGCATTAAGTACAATACGCAGACATTTATTTTGAACAATTTGTAATTTATTTAAGGTGGAATTACTAACACCGGACCAAATTGGGCAAGAGTATAATAATATCGGCAGTATGTATGCTTTATATATTATTAGTTTGTTTTTAATACTAACTTTAATATATATATATATTGAACTGGTTCGTCCCTATCAACAAATTTTTCCATTTTTTCCCGTTTTAATGTTAGTCTTTTCAGTTCAACTTAGCTCTTGATGTTCGCTATTTCTTGATTGTATCCCATCCGTGTCTGTCTAGGTATTTCGTTCGACCTTCACGCGAGTATTTTTTCCTTCTACAATGTCTTTCAATAGGCTATCGTGTCCTCACATACGTACTCTAACCATTCTTGTTTTTTTAATCGTTTTCAATAGTGACCGTTCCTCTTGTACTCTGTTAAAAAATTCATCATTCAGAATTTTAAAAACTGACACCATTTTTAGCGAGCGTCTTCAAAAGTCTAAATTTTTTGTAAATCTCCGCTATTTAAAATTCATGTTTCCTCCGTTTGCGGCACAACTGCTCATGTATACGACTTGACAATACATTTTCGCAGCAATTATGTAGACAGCGTGTTCTGCGTTATTACATGTCCGTTTCTATTTAACGTCCCTCTTGAGCCGTTATAATTCGACCGTATGTTCTAAAGTACACTTTTTCCATCATTAAATATCAACAAATGGAACATGTTCGCCATATTTTCATTTGATCGATATATTCATTTCTTCTTACGATTTTTTCGATATTTATTTTCATTTTCATATTTCGCTTAATTTTTCTACCGTTGTTAATAATCCTTTCTCGTTGTCTGCAATTAATACTTGATCGTTTGCGATTTTTGTTTTAATTTTTATACCTCGTCCTCCGATATTTTTACAAATTCCTTCTAACGATTCGTTGACTACGAATTCTGAATAAACATCGAACCGATAACAGACACCATTGACGCAATCGATTGGATTCATTTGTCTAGAGCCGTTATTTGGTATATATGTATATATATATATATATATATATATATATATATATATATACATTTAAAAAATCAGGATAAATTAAAAAGTATCGTAGTAGTAATATAGTATATTTCAATACAAAATGTTATAGATTATGAAGAATTTATATGTACATACACATAATATGTATCCTTAAAGTTACCTTAGCAGTTAAATACAACCAAATGACTTTATACATATAAAGAAATAATCAAGAAAATAACCAGTAAAATAACAATAGGAAAAATTTAAAAAAAAAAAAACTGTTAGCACTTGTATATTAAATATTTAGTTTAACTTGTATATAAATAAATAAAAATAGAAAAAATCGTAATAACTGATCGTATACATTAGAGATCGGTACTTAATATGGCGATGCTTATATTTAGTGTAACGCATGCTGAGATCAAGACGATAATCCTCGATTAGCCGAATTAAGTTATTGTCATGATACATTTATCATAAAATTTCTTCGATAATTTATAAATATGAGGAATATTTATGCACGTTATTTTAGTGTCCATCCAGGAGCACTTAACGATATTCTGCACAACACTGGTTTTGCATTACCTGGAGTAGTTTTTTGTAAGTACTAACGGACACCGAAACACCAGACCGGGCAAGCATAAACTAGCCTAGGTCTTATAAATTCCTTGTTTACTGAAGAAAGATGAGAACGGTAACTGAAAACTGGTGCGCAAGTATTCGAATGGATTTTTTCGTGTCACCGATATAGATTTATTAATGTGTCTAGATATAACTCATAGATAGTTAACCTGCTTCTGCCAACTGATGCATTTACCAAGAACCCACGGGGATACTTTTATCTATAAGAGTTTAAAGGTTAATTTAAATATATTTTTTGCCGTAATTTAAAACTATTATTTCGGTTCAGTTTAATTTGTTTATTTTAACAAATTATTCGCGATATTTTCGTTAGATCTAAATTTCGCGTCCATGTATCAATTAACGAATCGGAATTATTATTACGTCGATAAAGTAATGTTATAATATTTAAAAAATACTTCTCGGGAGCCATCGAGGATCTAAGAAGGTGCATCTGAACCGCCTGATTCACATTTTCCATACGAATATCGCCCCGGTATAAACACAGACACATTCATATATATATAAATATATATATATAAAATGTTTCCCTCTCTACTTAGACCTCGACGTTATGTTTATGTATGGCGCATATCATAAGTCACCCGAAGTAACAAAAGTGACAGTTTATTTTTTATCGTAGTATCGGAATAAAAGCATTACGACACGTCGCATCGTAAGACTTTTGATCGAAAAGTGTAGATAATAAAAGGACCCGCTACTTTGAATGACCTTATTTACCAGCGTCAACCGGCCGACTTTTAATAGACCTTTTAGTTTTTATTTACGCTACGTCAAAAAATGTTACAACCGGCGCTCTTTTCTGTAATTTTTTCTTTTGCCGAACGTTATCCGCTATTTTCCTTTACTTTTAAGTATCCCTTTTTTTCATGGCCGTTGTTTATTGCACGCATATATATAATACTAGTATAATATATATATATATTTTTTATTTAAACGGTAAGGTAAGGAGATATTTCCAACTATGTAACCGGAAAGAAGTGTCTCCGTCTGAAGTAAAATACCCGGTAAATTCTCGACCTTATCGGGGAACTTTGAAACAATTATCATCACTATTATTATCTTCTTCTGGAACAATTTATATTTTTACTCTCTTCCCACAGAGGGTCTACCATGTTAAAAGTAAATAAAGAAAAAGGCGAATTTTTTCGTGCATACCTATCTGTTTTTTAAATCGTATTCACGGCGTAATAATTTTTTCCCTTTTTTTTTTTTATTATCACGAAATTATTATAATTATTATATCGTTATTTTTATTCAACTGCCAAAATTATAGACTTACTGCTTTTATCAATCATATCGGTAAAATAATGCTCTGTACACGATAAAAGAACGATTAAAACCTTTTATACTGCCACAAATCTCAATAGAACAGCCAGGCTTTATGCCCGGAAAAGGCACGCGAAAACAACTTATCAAAGGCAAATAATTGAAAAATGCTACGAATTTAATACGCCGGCGATATTATGCGTCGTCCTGAACTATACAAAACCATTGGACATGGTTGGGTGGAATACATTGTGGAAAATTTTTTAAGGGAATTCGGAGTATCTGAACACCTCGTAACGATAATAAAAAAATTATACGAAGATAACATATAAAAATAGATAGATTATCTGAAAGTTTTCAAACAAAAAAAGGGGGTAAGACAGGGGTTGCATAATATATATGTATAGTGAATGGATTATGCGCCAAGCGACTGAAAATTGGAATGGAGAAATAACGATTGGTGGAAGAAAAATCCGTAATTTAAGATATGCAGATGAGTACTATTAGAGGAGCGAATGAACTGGATATGGCAACACTTTTAAAACGAGTAGAACACTTCAGTCGAAAATCTAATATTAAATCGTTCGAAATGCACCATGATCGCCATTGATAGAGAACTGCCTGAAACAATTACGTCTATACCAGACATCGAAAAACAGACTTTAACCACATATCTCACGAGTAATGGAAATGATGAAAGTGAAATCAAAAGACGAATCGGAATAGCTAAAAGTGCCGTAGGAAAATTAAATAAAATATGGAAAGACCGCTCTATACGGATAATAACTAAGAAGAGACTAATTGAAAAGGTTAAAATTTTCGATAGCGAGCTACTGAATCGTGGACTGTAAAACTTTATGTCGTAAGTTAGAAGCGTTCGAAATGATCTGTTATAGAAGAATGCTCAGAATACCGTGGACTGCACATCGATCTAACACATCAATTTTGATAGATCTGGAAATAGAGGAAAAGGATAGACTGGCACATAAAAAGAAGAGCTCTCAGATTTTTTGACTATACGCCGGGATTGGAAAAGACATTAGTAGAAGGAAAAAGAAATAGAGGACGCGGTCATCGGTACATCGACTACCATACAGCGAGGATATCATCAATACATCAACTGACAGAAAAGACCCACAATAGGAATGAATGGCGAAAAATAGTTAAAAAATGCTTACAAACAGACAACGACGAAGAAAAATTTTTATTATTGTGTAATAATTATTATCAACTATTTGACTATATATATATATATATATAAAACAATATCTGTTCATTGACCGATAATCTAACAGTTATAAACGTAGAGTGTAGTCTATTAGGAAAAGTCGGACAAAGATTCGGACATCGGCGTTATCGTTAGTGTCTTCTAAATATATTTAGATGAATTCGCGTAAAATCGTTAAATACCGAAATTTGAGTACGAAGAAATCAACTTCTCTAGATAATAAAAACTTCGGTGTTTATCTAGATCTATCCACGTTACGGTTAATTATTCCGACTAACGAACACTTCGAAATGTAAGAAACAATGGTCAAGGCTTTGATTAATTTCTAAAATTCTATTTAATTGTTTTTTTTAGGAGTAGATAATAAACACAAAGGTCGATGGCGACTTTTTTTCTCGCGTCTTCAGATTGAGTTCGATCCTTTTTTGTACCCCATTCAGCACATACGCGGTGGGGTAAATGTAATGAATGATTTGCGAGTGTACTGGTGCGCTTAATAAATAAATGTTATTGTAAGTGAAACGAAATAGAACATTCAATATAATATAAAATATATATTATATATATATATATATATATATATAAGAAAGGTGCGCGTAATAGTTCCCTGCAATGAGTAACATAAATAGGATGGAATAAGGGGATAGCCGCTTTGACCACCGTCGAGTATGAGGGTTCGTCTAAACGAACAATTTTGGTCTAGAAAACTTTTACATATTTCTTATTTCGTTTTAATATTTTAATTAAAGTTTATAAGTAATTACGCCGTAATAAATTTAATTAGCTTTTCGTTTATTTCCATTTATTTTTATTTTTTTAATATAGTACGAGATGAAAGTATATATTATTATTTAAATTAACGCGCCATATATGACAAATAACGGCTAGAAGCACAGAAGTGAATAAAAATTAAGCGATATAGTCCATTGCAAGAACTGGATGAGTTAGGCGTGTGTTGTCATCAATTGCGAGAAAGACGGAAGACCATATATTATGTTCTCTGTAGGCACGTTGAACAGATGACGTAACGTTGCAAGTTGCGCACATAAGAGAGCTTCCGATCTACGAAGAAGATATTACGCTATCATAGTAAAGCCCGATCGGAGTGAATATATTTCCGGAGAGTATATATATATATGTAATTACACGAAAAAAAAAATCGCGTTACACCGTTTTTGTTTCTACACTAATAATAATCTTCATCTCGGAATCTTTCCACAGTCGTAAGATCCTCTGTCAAATTACTACAGGGGCAATTAAACGATTAGCATCTTGTGTATATTATTATTTAGGGAGAAAATTCCACCGTCGTAGATACGAAAAAAAAAACCGAATAAATTAAAGTTAATTTATTTATTTAAATTAATAAATCAACACCGATTGAAAAATATGTGAAGTTATATTTTTACATATTCCGCGAAGAAAGATAAATAACTTTAAATACATCGAACGGCGTATGCGAAGCAGATACGGAATATTATAATATTATGACGGACTTATTACACGACAAATTGGTTATTGATTAATCAATTAACATTACTGATTTACATACAGTCCTTATACAAAAAATTAAAATGTCATTTCAAAAATTCTGGGAGACCCAATGTACACATACACACCTATATCCGAAATTAGGAAACTGGAAAACAACAGACCAGAAAGAAAGAAAATTAGAAAAAACGCTAGCTCGACTACATACAGGACGTTACTTTACAACACCTACTCAATAGGACCCCTCCACCCATCTGCCATGAATGCAATTCACAATTAAATATAAACCACATACTATTAGAATGTTACAGAAACCAACGTATAAAATACAACCTAAATCATGACACAATAAAAACAATACTCGAAGATAACCCGGACAAAAGTAAAAATCTTTTACAGTACCTTACAGAGACTAACCTAATAAACAGCTTATAATCAACTCTAAGGCGCAAATGATAAATCGAGCGTCTATAAATAAAATAAAAAAAAAAAAAAAAAAAAATTGGTTATTCAGCGTAGAAATTTTTCCAAGTTGGAACTAACAATTTAATTCTGGTCACATCGTGGACCGGGCATGCTCCAGGGATCTGTTTCGATAGTTTCGCGTTTTCTTTTATATATAATCACAATCGATCCGCAAGTTGAAAGATACGCTGATGATACAATCTTTATAACGAAACACCGTGGTCCGACGGTTGCCAGAATAATCTGGTCCGAATCAGTTTGTCTATACAAAAATGAGGTCAAAATTAATATCACGAAATCTGTTCGTGCGAACTTTATAACTATGCCCCCCTATAATTCTCGACGGTTCAGTTCAGCAGGACAATCAAAATCGATATTTGGCTCTTTGAAGGATACGCATTAAAATGAAATGCAAAGGATTGAGACTGTGATATATTAGAGCGACTTCTTCGCAAAATCTTGGAGCTTTCTCCGAGATTTAAACTGATATTACAGAATACGGGGTTGTTAAGATACACTTTGTCCGATATGTTAGACGAGAAGTATCGATGTCTGAATCGCGATACTACGCAATTCTAACTTTCCTAGATATCTCAAAATATCTAACGTTCGGGCAAAAATCAACCGACATAATCGCCGTTATTCAATAACGGTTAACCTATCGTGGTTTTTTTTTTTTTATAATGTGCACCTGTACAAGTTAACAATAAGCACATGAGTTCGGTTAAATAAAAAATATATACAAATACATTAACATTAACATACAGCCGGCCGGTTTAGAATTTTGCCTCAGCAGCAATGTCTTGATCTATATGACATCATTTTTCAATAGTTGAAAATACTACATCCCGGAGCATTTGTCGCTTTAGCCTTTGAACAGGATTATCTGAAAGTGTTGGCATGTAGATTCGCCGAATTTGGGGTTTGACTGGAACATTTACCGAAGAATTTTTGATACTTCGTTCGATACTTGTAGATTTTTCGTACCGGTTTGATTGATTACCAAAAGAAATTCTCACGCTTCTAATTCATGTTACCTACTCGAAGTTACTTCCTCGGACAGATTGCAAACCCGTTATAAACAAAACAAAACAAAAAATGAAATTAAAATTTAAAAAAATAATCCAAACAGACCTAAATCGATTCGAAGCTATGAAGTCGACGAATAAGATACCGATAAATTTACGACGTTTAAAAAGTCTCATTTAGGATTTTCAAAATAAAAAATGAAAATATCTCAATACATACATATATATATATAAATATATGTGTGTGTGTGTTTATACGTAAATAAAATAAAACGAGATGTCATTCGTTTTGCTACAGTTTTTCTTTTCTAATATCGATATCACGGTGATTAATCGTACAACAAAGGGTTATTTATATAATACACGATTACACGTAATATAGTGTACATCTGTCATTTCATTAGTAGTGGTAACATAACATTTGCTCTATCGGAATAAAAATAATCGCAATAATAATAATAATAATAATAATAATAATGCTAATAAGGTAACAGATTAATCGATTTCACGACGAAAGGGGTGATTGTAGCGAAATAAAAAAACCGTCTAGTCATTTATCCGAGCCGACAACCCTTCTACACTTCTCTCGTCGCAAAATATTTTTCCTTTTTTTTTTACTTTTTGGCTTTTTCGATTTTTACCGATTCGATCGCAGAATGACGATTCGATTATCTAAATCGGAAAAGTTACTTTTTTTTTCTCTCTTATTCATCGGGAAAAAACACGAACGACGTGGAAGAAACGAACGAAATACAAAGATTAAATGGTGATGACGTCAGAGAGAGGAACGACCAGATAGTGATGGTGATAAGAGGAAATGGAACACGATTAGAAACGTAAAAAGGCGACGAGGAAACACTAACAACGTATAATGTAACAGATTCCCTAGAGAGATTAAAAGTGTTCATCGCCTAAATGAAAAATATATGCACCCTTGTTCGATTTTCTTAAAAAGATATCCAATCCGTAATATATATATATAATATGTATTTTACATGTGTGTGGGTATTCATAGCCGTTTGAAATTAAACGCTATATTAAAACCGATCTTATTTACTCGAAATAATAGTGATAATAGTGATAATAGTAATAATAATTTCCAAACCTAATAATCGACTTAATCGTGTCTATACATCTTTATTTCTTCGAAATTGCAACCTCCCGCGGTCGCATTCGTATTTTTACGAATCTCACGTTTTATATGCAATTCGCTACCAGCGTAGAAAAATTTTGTTGAGGTTGGTATACGTTCATATACGTGGAAATTCCGGAAAAAACCCGTTTTCTCAGTAGTATAAAACGCGTACGCCTTACGAATCGCCCTGAAGATATCCGAGTTATATACTGACTTCTCGCTAGAAATTCTACTCCGGACATAGCAATCGTCTCGAAGAAGAAGCTCCAACAGAACCAATTCGCCTACACCGGAAGATACAGAACGTATAGAACGTCTAGAAGCCTCGGGACATGAAATTGCAATTGTGTCCGCAGAAGATAATCCAGCTGCGCAGTTATCTTATTGCAATTCAGCTTCTGTATATGGAGGAAGATATCCGACGTCTAAAGCGAACTTAAAGCTCAGAATTTCATCCCATCCCGTGTGCCAATTAAAAAAAAAAATTAAAAATTAAAAATTAAAAATAAAAAATTTAAAAAAAAAATTCATCCCGTAGATGATTTAGCTTTTTGGTTGACTTTTTGAATCTATATATTTTTTAGAAATCTTTTCAATATGTATTTCTAATTTAAATTATTCAGAGTGGCTTTTACGTTTATTATTATTTTCGGTAAAATAGCGATTATTTAACATTTTCAAGCTTTCGCTTAAAAAAAAAAAGAGATTAAAAAAATATTCGATAGGAGACCAGCCAAACGAGGTCGCCCTCCTCGGAAAATGATTTTTCATTTTCTTCTACGACTTTGTTACTGTCCCAAAAAGCTGATTCTTAAATTAAGCGGCTAACGAGCAATTATCGTCTGTATTGTTTGGATTCGAAAAGTCGTGGACTCCTCAACTAAATTGTAATAAATGTAAAGAATAATCGTTTTTTTTTTCACCGCATTTCTTTTTTCGATAACTAACATAAAGACAAAAACCGGAATTATATCTTCCAGCATTCTTGTATATATATATATATATACATATCGACATGATAATGATAATCCAATTAACTCGTGAATGGCTTTTTTCTACTGACGAACGTCCATTGCCAACCTGCTGCATGCTGTTAATGTTGTCATTTTTGGACGCATTAAATCCGATACTGGCCATCTTCGATGTGGTCTTCGTCTTTTACTTCCAATACTAGTTTTCGTCTAGTAATGTGACCGAAATAGCGCAAAATCCGTATGTGTATTGCAGACAATAAACTGCGCATTTTTCGCCTATTCTCTGTAAGACTATCTTATTTGTAATTTTCTTAAAAGCCTCCGCCAACAACATAAAGCTTTTGTATTTTCCCCTTTCTTATTTTTGTATTGATAGTCCAACATTCGCAAACATATGTGAAGATAGAGAAAATTAACGACTTCCTTATTCGAATTTTAGTGGGGCCATCGATAAATGCGAATCTTTCTATACTTTAGTTAACACGTCTACTTACAGGGAGGAGAGCTTTGTAATTCTACCACTCTCTGATGGTTGCTCGGCTGGCGCAATATTATTACAGGTAGCCACGCGGTAATCGTATATTTAACTACTCCGGTGATTAGCCTCGTTGTGGTCCACTACGGGCAACGTTTTTATAATACCGTCTAAAGTATTCAGAAATCGCAGAAATCGGAGGCGAACTATGTGGTGTAGTAATTACACCTCGGCACACGCTAGTCTTCCCAGTGGCCACATATGGGTCAGAATCATGGACTATGAATTAAAGTGCACAAAGACGAATCGAAGGATTTGCAACGATGTGTTACCGCCGCGTCCTATGAACAGCGAAGAGGAAATATCTGTACTAAAAGAGCTCGGAATCGAAGATGAAAACAGTTTACCACCATCTATCGATCCGTTGACAAATACTAAGTGTCCTTAGGCGAGAAAAATTACACGATCGATAGCAAAATAGGACTACGACTATGATGATAAAACAGAATTCATAAGAAATATCTAACGAAGAAACACTACTTAAAAAAGAATTATCGAAGACGACTTTAAACTCGATACTCGAATGGATGAGGTCGGACGATCTAATGAGATGAACGATCTAGCTGGAAGTCGTTTAGTTGTAAATCTATAGTTTAACGACGTTGACATTAACTTACATCGTACGTTAGGTGAAATATGAAATCCCCCAGTTTCAACCCCGTATGCTCGTTATAAATCTCCGTCGACCTTATTTCGGACCAGTCGGTTAGATTAAATAATAATGAGGGTAGTAGTCGTAATTCGAAAGACAAAGGGTATTAGTACGATTAATCTAACGACGATTTATGTTTTTATTTCATATATTTTTTTTTCTCTTATAATTATTATTACGTACATTACACCTGACACTTGTTGTTATAACGCGACACATCGGTCGGGGTGTCCAAAATTTAATATAGTTCATTAACGCGTAAAAAACCCAAAAAGAAAAAAAAGTCATCCCTTTTCGCTAGTTAGTTTTTTCTAATTAATTACTTCATCTGCGTCTCAATGACGTGCCAACGAGGAGCTGGCATTTATTTTATAACCGTTATAATTATTAATATTATATATATATATATATATATATAAGCAATTATCGCAGTTAGTTATGTCCCTTTAGTTGTTTTTTTTCATTCTTTATTACCACCCCTGACCGATCGCGTACATAAGGGGGTGAAAAAAAAGGAGCAAGTTGACGAATCCGTTCCAGTTTTTAATTTAAAATCCGCACGACCCACGGAGAACAGGGGATGACTTCGGTTGACCTTATGGTTAAACCGAACAGGATTTAGATTCGCGACAACCCGATGTTATAATAGAACTAATACTACTTACTAATACTAATATACTAATTACAATTGTTTGCTCTTACGTATATGTACGTATACACACGCGCATTGTTACATTTATAATTAATAACTACAATTACAGTTGCCATCGCTCCTACTGTTTCGATAATAAGCATTATTACTAATACTAATAATAATTCTTAATACGTGTACACCTACCACGCGTTAATAAAGCTAATATTATTACAGCTACTACTCTCACTTGGAAATACTACTAATACTATTACACCAGTATCACTGGAAATACTAATACTACTAAAGAATTACACCCGGTTGAAGCTGTTGATTAATTCTCTCCCTGTAACCGTTGTCGATAATGGACCCGATAACTGAGATTAATTTGAACGGACACGCCACGTCCCGCGATAAAAATGGACTTTTAACTAATAAAAAAAAAAAAAAAAAAAATTAAATCGTATAATCCCCGGTCATTTATTATTATTAAATCATTATTTTTTATTTCGTTTTATTATTATTATTATTATTATTATTATTAGTACTATTAGTACTATTTCTCATTTGAATGATTTTACATATTAACTAAAGCTTGACAGGTTCCGCAGAAGTTTTTTGAACATTTTTTTGGCCGCGTTTAAAATGTATAATATTCGAAGGCGTTGCAGCAAATTTAAACAGCCCGGTGGTCAACTAACACGTGTCATCGTCGTTTGATTTGCATAGATGCACAAATATGATTTAGTTTACAAGCGACGCTAATAATAACCGTATAATATATATATATATATATATATATATATATATATATATATATATAGTCGAATCCGCTTATAAGGGACACATCGGGCGGAAGTCATTTGTCCCTTATAACCGGTTGTCCCTCAAAAGCGAATTTTTTAAAATCTCTTATTGAAGCGAGTATATATACAATTTAGTAAACAATTAACATACTTATAACCTTATTAATGCGTAATATTTATATGGAAATTAAGAGAAAAATTCAGGAGGCATACATAAGGTAAAAGAACCTGACTGCCCTTTTCAGTACTATTCCATTTTTTACATAAGTTCTGTTCATTTGTTTTTAAACGGGAGACGGTGTTTTTGGAGACGCCCATGATTTTTGCTAACTCCCAAATAGGCATATTGGGAGGTTGAATTTCGATTTTGTCTGAAATAGAAATTTTTTCCTTTAATAATAAACATTTATGCGACATTTTATTCATACAAAAAATTCACCAGAACTAAAAAAAGAAAATAAAATTTTCGTAAGAAAAAAATAAATAAAACCGCACGACGCACTACAGTTTTTGCAGAACTAAACTAAGAACTAATAAGCTATCGGAGAGGTGCATAATTATTAATAAACGTACAGAGCAAAAAACAGTATAGCGTCAATGAAAGAATGTCAACACAAGGACATCTCAAACAAAATGAAGAAAAAACAAAAATGTTCACTTAAACAAAAACGAATTGTAAAAATGACTAAAACATTTTTATTCAATTTTTGTTTATGTGAATATTTTCGTTTTATGACCGGAAGTGTCATTTTATATCGGCTGGCTTATCGCCCCTCTCACTATTTATTGCCTTGAAAGTCTATTTGTCCCTTATAACCGAGGCGTTGTCCCTCTAAAGCGAACTAAAACAACCTTCATTTCATACGTTTGATTCCGGGTTTTGCTGATTGTCCCTTATAAACGGATGTCCCTCTAATCCGGAGTCCCTTATAAGCGGATTCGACTGTATATATATATATATATATATATATATATATTTATATAGACTTTTTTTATTTAAGTATACAATTTAATTATATGTATCACGAAGTAGTACAAAAATCAGTTTACCAGAATATAATAGAGTAGCCTACAAAATTAGCTAAGGACTACCAGTAGCGATTATACGCAAACACGTTTAATTTTAGATAATTAATAATTTCATTTCATTTAATTCAAGCGTACAGAGTCAATCTTATAATTATACTTATTGTACTTATATATTATATGTTGAACGTTTTTCAATTACTTTCGCTAATAAATTTTAATTTATTTAAATAATAGCCGATAGGACGATAGTAAGTATCCTAGTGGTGTGGTTAAATTATTTTTAAAAGGTGCTAATTAAGAAAAAACTTATTTATTATTTTTTTTTTTTTTAATATTACGTAAATCTCCACATGCCGTTTGTAACTAGCAGGGTTATTACAGCATAAGGAGACATGTGTCTAGTTTATTTGTATGCTACCTGGCAAAATTCAGAATTCTACCTATTATTTAAGGGTTATTTCGGAGTATTTTGTGTTTTAACGTGTGTGGTGTGAGTGTTTGGCAGTTGTAGATTAAGCGTGTGACTATTGGTTCTGTTAAATATCCGCATAGGGCAGGCAGTTTGTTGGTGGAGGGCTTTTGGTATACAGATAATTGTGTGATACGGCTGCATGACTCACACGTAGACGGTTTAGGGTACCATATTATTTTCTGCTTGTGCCATCTGGAGGCCACCAAGGTTCTGATTTTATGCTCCTCAGGAAGGTTGTTTGTGAGGTCCAGTCGGTGGTCCATTCCTGTTTAGTGTTGTTCACGAGTACGTGTTGTGCTAACGTTGATGGAGGTAGTGAATATTCTGGTAAATACCATAGACCGAGCTTCAAGGTCTACTTTATCACTACTCTGAATCCCAATGTAACTTGAGATCCACAGAAAGTGGATTTCCCATCCTTCCTCATGTAATGTGTGTAGATTGATTTCTAATATTATGGTGTTCTTATTGATATTAGTCGTGGAGAGGGAGTTTGTTATAACTAATGCTTTTCGGTGCGGAAGTACAGCTGATCTGATGTGCTGAATACTTATTTTTTTATTAATTTATCCTTTGTTAAAGTATCATATTTTAAACTCGTTGCGAATATGTACATTATTACCCATTATTTACTTTTTTTTAACGTTAAAAATTAAAAAGAACTTTTATTACTACACGACAACAAAAGTCAAGCTTGGAGTTAGACCGCCGCTTGTGCTGAAAAGATTATATATTCTCTGAAGAAAAGTAAGGAACTTCGACAAGATACTTCTAGGAAGGAAGTCTGAGCTTTATCCGAATTCTAAATTAATATTTTATAACATAATGCTCAAATCGGCGCGTAGACTTACAGACTACAATTATGGGCAACTGCTTGAAGTTCGAGAATTAAAAGTATTCATCGATTCCGATCTAAGGTACTGAGAGATTCAAAATGATCATCTTCTCTGAAGAGATAAAATATGAAATACGAACATTGCCCAGCACATGCAAAGGCTAGATAGGCACTCTAATCCGCTGGCTATTAATTTGCTAGATAGTAGCGACTAAGTCAGGCGAAACTAACTACCCTCGATTCCTACAACGGATTCGTTGACTGGTATTCGTCGGTGAGAGATCATCCTGCACACTCGTTACGGTTCGTTTTATCTTATTCTTCACATTTCAATTGCTTATTAGCTGTTTCAGCTAGATTGCAATTTATCTGAATGTGTAAAATAATCCTGTACTGTTAGTAAAATAATCCTGTACTTTAAAGATATACTAATTTAGGCTACATTTTTAATAAAATAGCATCTATAATAGAAATACTAATAATTTTCTTTAAGCGAAGTTGAAAAAATTTTACTGTTATAAGCTTTTTACGATTAAATTTAGGAATGTATATAGCGTGTATTTAAAACTTTAGACTATATTAAAACTTTAGGTTAGAACGGTAAATTAATCTAAGAGAAAATTTTGGTCTCTCTTCGTGGTTTAGAAAAGAATAAATTAAATTAACCTCTTTTAAGAAATATGTACCTATACTAGAAATTAAAATCGCGCAGAGGGACTTCGTTAAATCTGCATATATCGGCGTAAATTTGTTAATATTACAACGAATAGGTTAAAATGATTTTTTATTATCGAACGAAAACGTACGATGGGGAATTTTTATTTGTCCCTATAGATGTGGACACTTGGTTTTTCGATTAATAGTTCGGTTAAGTGGGTTCAACGTTTTTCAGGTATATAGCTTTTAGATTTTTTCAATTTTGTTTAAATTTCGCGGGGCTATTAAAATGTTTCTCAACGGAATGGGGCCGGCCCCTGTTTGCATGGAGGACCGACGCTGCAGCAACCCAGATATTGATGACGCATTATATCGTCTGTTGTAATCGCGACGCTTAATTTTTATAAGCGATTAATCAACGACTCAACGAATTCATCTATTCTGTGAAAAAAAGGTGTAAAGATGTATAATCGCTCGATAAAACGTCAGAGATGTCGAAGTACCGTCAGAATTACCTTAATTACCCTTCGCCGTTTAGTCATCGGTTGTATGATTGTATACTATTTACGAATCTTTAAATTACGGATTTGGAAAAAAAAAATGCAATTTTGCTACATTAAATTTACCTGTGGTTCGAATTATATTTACACATTTCCGAGGGTCACGATATCTCTTCGACTATGTTAGGCATCGTATGTTACGGTACATAACCCTATTGATAATTCTGTTGAGCATTTCATTAAGGAGAGTCCGAAATTTCGATTTGTTATTAAAAACGTATGCTTTTTACGACGGTTGATAAAAGCCGTTATTCAAGTTATTTCTAATACATCGTCAAAAACTAAATGTAAAAGTTAAATCGTTTAATATATTTTTAACTCTCTTATATACGAATGTTTGAAAGGAAACACAATGTTTCTATGTCTGTTAATGTGTGTAGTGGTGTGTAAACATCATCTCATATTTTCACTTTCATCAGAAGTGTATCCGAATTACATTGAATTAATGCAGTTAATTTAATGATTTTTCCGTTTATTATTAGGCGGCGGTTACAATATAATTTGCATTAATTAGTTTATAGAAATTTAGTTTTGTAAGAGGCAAAATAGAGTCAGGCGTATATTTTAAAATCTTATACAAAATTTAATCAGAATAGAAATCTCAAACTATAATCTTGTTTTTTTTTTAAATCATTATATATTAATCCTTTAATATTCTTCTGCGTTTTAAAAATATTCCGTGAATTTATAAATATTTATCATTAATTTTTCACTATCCGATTTAGAATCGCGCTTAATAATTTATTTATTATATTATTATTATTTCAGGAATTAGATATTACTATATATATATGTATGTATCATGTAATACTCGGTAAAGATTAATGACGGTGGTATTCCGTTTCCCTCCGTCATATTACTATTTCGGGGTGATACCCTAGCCTTTAGATGAAAATTCTAACCACAAGGCAGCAGTTTTTACTACTGGGAAAGTAGCAGTGAGACATAATTATACAGGCGGTCTCAACTCGTCAAGGGTTAATGGGGGTAGTCATAGGAAAATAGAGTTTTATAGACAGATCCCATCCTATGTCTCCAACATCCTCGTACACATTACTCTGTCACTACTGGAATCACCTGCATGAGTAGCCGCTTTTTGTCCGCGACTGCTTATTTGACTAACATGCGCGGCAAGTATATTTGAGCAAAAATTGTGAGTATAAAAGTGCAAGGAATAATTGCAATATTTGTTAATATAAGTGTGTGCTGAAACAGAAGAGTATTAGAAAATTATAAATGGTGCGTTTCTCGCAAAATGTACTTATAATAATAAGGTGGTAACGGAATTAGAACGTGATTTTATTTGTCCACCAAGATGTGATATATGAGTACAATTTTTTTTTTTTTTTTTTTTTATATACATTGTACCGATAACAAGAACCATAAACAACGGTGATCGCGATAAATTTGGGGTATTAAACTAACGTCTCCAATGAGACATTACATTGCAAATACAACAAAATAATCAATAAGTATGGATAATAATTAAGATATAACGCGAGAGTAATATGTGAGATAAATATTGATTAAAGAACGCCTTTTAGAAGTATTGAATTAATGTAATATAGTAAAGAATGTAAAGAAATGTAACGATCAGGAAGGATAATTCCGGTTACTAGGTAATCGGGAGAGCATCCCGGCACCACTTCCTTCTCAGTCTCCTAATTGGATTGCCTGGAAGTTCTAATGAGTGCATTCTGAAAATATTGGGATTACTGCTATGTTTGAGTTTGTTAAATAATTTCTCGTACTGGCTAATGTAAACATCCTTGACAAATGAAATATTCAAATCATTATGCAGGGTTAGATTAGAAACGTAGAATGGCGCGGATGTGATTATACAAAGTATCTTTGACTGCTGCTGCTGCACTCTGTTCAAATTACTTGCGCTAGTTGATCCATATAATTCAATACCATAACGCTAAACCGGCGCAATAATTGTGAGATAAATGCGTCTTTTAGTTTTTAAATTTAAGGTTGACTGACGGCCCAGCAGTGGATATAATTAACACGTGCAATAATGGTCTTTCTAATTTGCGCCAAGTGAAAGCGCCATGTGAGCCTTCGATCCAAGTACAATCCGAAATAGCGTACGAAATCAACTTGTGGGCTAATGTCATTATTAATTGTTATAGGTATATGTTCAACCGATCTATTAGTAAACATAATATGTCGACACTTATGTGGATTAAACTGTATTCGCCAATATCGAGCCCATTGAACAATTCGATTCAGGTGGTTCTGAACAGCAAAGTTTGCATATTTGACATCCGAATTCGACGCGAGGATGGCTATGTCATCTGCGAATGTAGCTAGAATCGTTTGATTACTTGTGGGTAAATCTGCTGTGTAGATGGAATACAGTAGAGGCCCAAGTAGACTACCTTGAAGAACTGATGCTAAGACTGCATGTTCCTTCGAATAAGAGTTGTTGATCCTAACCGTAAATGTTCTGTCAGTCAAGTATGACTGAAGTAACACGTAGAGATCACATGGAAGAATTTGTTCTAGCTTAAGAAATAATCCAGGGTGCCAACATAGTTCTTTTTTTTTCTAGAGTTGAAGAGATAGCATCGACCAGTCGATGGCACTGTTGGATCGTGGAGTGCTTAACACGAAAACCGAACTGGTGATTTATAATCGGATGTATACGATTTAAAATTAGTTGGTCGAGGACTTTAGATAGCTAAGCAAACTGATAGGTCTGTATGAAGTTACATCAGTTTGAGGCTTACTGGGTTTACGAGTCACAATTATCACCGATTTTTTCCACGATTTGGGAAAATATCCGATCCGCAGTTTACCGTTAAATATGTAGCACAACTGAATTGCTGACTTTCCTGGCAAGCGCGAGATAATTTCCCCATCGATCTTGTCGAAACCGGGAGCTTTCCGTAATGGTACTTTCTGAGTGCATGTAAACACCTGTTTAGGAGTAAAGAATTTGACATTTAGATTAGGAGCAAATTTGGAGAAGATTGTGCGTTGACGAACTGTTTGTTAATACTGTGCTGAGATGTTCTGCAAATGCATTCGCTTTATCTTCATCAGTTTTAGCCCAATTATTATTGAATTTTATATTGAATGGCTCATCTATTTGTTTCAGTAATTTTTTTGTATTTCTCCATAAAGATCTGTTATACCATGGAATCTAGCTGCTGAGATAAGATTTCATTTTTATACTGACGAATTTTGTTTTTCAACTCTGTAATTGTACATATGATTCTTTCAAAGATGGATAAGCAGTTTTTGCCATTTTTTCTAGCTGCTCGAGTTTTAAATATTCTTATTTGAACTGGAACGTAATAATTTTTTTGCGAATTTTTTATATTGTGATTAGTGGAATTTTTACACGCGTATTCAATAAGGTTGGTGTAATCTTGAATAGCCGTATCGATATCACTACTTTTAAGTTTAATTTTTAAATTTGTATTATTTTCTATTATTTCTGAAAAAAATTTCCAATCTGTGGTTTTATTAGCTAGCTTTTGTTGGTTGGATACGCTCTTAGGTTTCACATCTAATACCGCCAGTACAGGAACATGGTCGGATGATAGATCAGCGATAGTTTTACATTCTCTGTTGTAATTTTATAATCCGTGTATAATAAAAAAATCTAGAACATCTGGAAGCCTGTTAAAGTGTGTGGGCCAGTATGTTGGTGTCATCGGAGACAATATACCTAGTGAATTACCGCGTATCGTTCTATGAAGTCTTTTCCCAGAATTGTTCGTTAATCGTGAACCACATGCGTTGCATTTGGCGTTATAGTCACCACCGCAAATGAATTTATTCCCTAATTTTCTGAATATTGTATCATACTCGACTTCAGGTATATGAATCTGTCCATGACAGTCGAGATCTTTTGTAAATGTTTCAATATTTACAGGTACTATCTGATACGCGTATGTATTGTGTGAAAAGCTTTTATACTGTTTAAACGAGCTTTTGACCATCACCATAGCTCCTCCATGAGCTGTACCATCAGGATGATATGCTGAATATACCTTGTATCCGCGCAGTTTAAAACTATTCTCATGTATAAGATGTGTTTCTGTGATATATGTCTATAGCGTTTTGATGAAGAAACATTTCTAGTTCGTTCCTTTTTTGCGAAATCCCTTTCGCGTTCCATAACATTATCACGAGTGAATGTTGGGTGACAGTTGTAATGTTTTGTAACATCATGGCAGAATTTTTTCAATAACTTTTGTTAACAGTGATATTAATGGATTAATGACAGGTTTGAATTCATTTAAAAATGTATTTAGTAACACTGAAATATCGTTATTATTATTGTGCCCCCGTTATTAACATCATTGGTATTATTATTGATGTTATACGTATATTATATTACTCTTGTTATAATTACCGTCATATATGGTTAGTTTCGATATGAGATAAACTTTCTCGATAATTTATTTGGATAGCTTTCATTTGCGTAATTATAATTATTTATTCGCGTCCGGGAGAAGGATGTACGTATTTTATTGTAGAATTGTGCCTGCTGCTTATAAACAGAACAACCTCTGTAACTTGCTGGGTGATCTTCATCACATAAGGCACATTTTGCTGGCTCAGTTAGGATTTAGTACACATTTTTGTATCGTGTTTTCCGGCACATTTGACACATCGAACCGGTAAGTTACAGTAGTTTGTGTGTGACCATACAATTGACACCGTTTGCATTGTTTCAGTCTAGAGTCTTTGTTCGGTTCTTCAACAGTGACAATTGTGTGTTTAAGAAACGAGTGATCTGAAATATTTCGTCATTTTTTGGCGAGGTTTTTAAATCTATGAAGAACATAGGAGAAGCGGTTGTTTTGTCGTCCTTCGCAGGATATCAGTAATCCGAATCAAAGCCTTTTCACTGTAGTTCTTCCGCTATGTCATTTATGGCAGTAGAAGAATTTAAATTTTTTAGAACTACTCTAAAACGTTTGTCTTCTGCTAATGAATATGTAAAGTAAAAATATTTCTTTTCTTTTAATGATTTGATAAGAGAGTGCGATAAGTACATTAAGCGGCTTAACTCCAAATAGGGTAGATTTTAAAGTAAACTCTACATCCGGTATTGTTATTAGAAACTTTGTAAAGTTTGTAAAATTTTGTATGTCTTTGACCATAATTGGCGGAGGCAATTTAATACTTTTGTTCACAATTGGGAGATAAATAAAAGATAATTAAAAGATTTTGAATATTATAAATTGAATATTTAATGCATGTTTAAATGTTAGTAACATTATGGCAGTAATAAGTAGAGGATTAGGCAACGTCTCATACCAACTTTCGAGTTGAAAAGGCTGTGCTTTAATTTTTTTTTTTTTACATTTTCAACCGATCTATGTCAATTTAATTAAATTTTTAATATTGTATTAATTTCGTTTTCAAATTATCACGTTATTCCGTAGTTATTGAAATAGCTTCTCGCAATATTGTTGATTTCATTATTTACGTTTTTCACGAAATTCGTAGAAGTTACACGTTTGTTACTATAAATTAGAATATTCTAACGTGAGTTAGACCGGGTGATAAAATGTGTATTATTTTTAAAATATATATATTAATAGCCTAGCGCTATCTATAGGGAACGATACGATAAAATACGGACGTACGTTGTAACAACTAAAATCTAATAACACGTAAATCGCAATCTACCGGTTATTCGTCTAAACAAACGACGTTCCTTTTTTTAGTTTAGTTCAGTTTAAAACTTCAACCGTCAACACAGTTTAATTTCTTCTTCTTCAAGCGCCTTCTACTCGAAGTAGGTTGAGACGACGAAACTGATCTCGATTGCTGGCTATGCTTATGATTTCTGAAGCCTTCCCGATGTTCAACCAATCTTGTATATTTTTCATCCGATATGTTCTTCTTCCTCGGCCGCATTTCTCTTCAATGTTTCCTTGGAGGATAATTTGTAATAGCTCGTATTTATTACTTCTTATTAGATGACCTAAGTAAGCCATTTTTCTTTTAGTTATCAATTCTCTTTCCTTTTTCATCTGGCACATTACTTCTTTATTGGGGTAACTTTATCTACCCGTGGTATTTTTAATATTCTTCTGTACAACCACATTTCGAAAGCTTGTAATCTATCGATGCTACACTTAATGTCCATGTTTCCACTATGTACATTAGTACCGGAAGTACATAGCATTTAGTTATACTCCATCTTGTTGATAGCGGCAGCTTCCTATTACAAACTAAATTTCGTACTCTATCGAACGCACTTCTTGCTCCTTCGATTCGAGTTTTAATAGTGTAGTCTGGGTCCAATTTAATCCAGTTTCCAAAGTACTTTATTCTATTAACCCGTTTTATTGACTGTGTAAATACATGCTTTGGAATTATCTCCTAATTGCATCTGTTTATTTCAAACCTGAAAATACCGTGAAAAACGAAATCGTATTATATGCGACGGATATTAGGAGAAACGCGGAAAAAATAAAAATTATAAACTGTGAACGATTAAGATTTTTAAACTTATAAATTAACGATAATAATGTAATAATTAAGGAACGGATCTGAATACGAATTAATACGATATTTGTGGCGCTATCTAGCGACGAATGTATAAAGTGAAAGCGAGTATTTTATAAAATAATCCGTTTATTCGACCAAGTTCTGTTATTGGATTTATTTAAAAAGGAAAAATAGCCGATTAAAAATTTTATTTATCGTACAATAAAAAAATATTTTGTTTATTTTTTGAAAACGTAAAAACATTTCATCCTCGACAAAAGATTTTATTTCCCATTCTTGTTTTTTTTTTATTTTTTATTATTTATATAAGCTTTCAAAGTTCAATAATTAATACAATATATATATATATATGAATATTAGAAATGGAAGAATATTTGCACTTCACATGTATTATTTATAAGCATAATATGCAAACAAAGTATTCAGAGATAGGAAAGATTAAACATTATACTAAATTTAGTCTGAACAATGTTCAGGTTTATTAATCAAAATGAACATAAAAATAAAGCAACGATTGAATTGATTAAACTGCTTATGATTCATGCGTTGATTCTATATAAGTCAGTTACATGCTTATTAAGGTAACCGGTAATTGTATTATATTAAATTAAATTAAATACAGACAATCCAGAACAAAGCCCTGCGATTATGTATGGGCGCTATATCTACTACTCCAGTGCACATCCTATATGCAGAACCTGGGGAATTTCCCATTGAATTAAGACAACAATTTTTAACCGATAAGTTCCTCTTGCATATCAGAGGCCAAAAAATGACAAATATACTAAATCGAATAAAATGGTTATATAATCATAAAGACGAGGCATATTGGAGCAATAACATATTACCACCAATTACGTTAAAACCAGGAAGCTCAATATAATAAAATGTACTAAATTACCGGCATAGCAAATCTCATATGAAGCTATTCCGATGAATATACATCTAGAACTCGATAAAAATGAATTCTTTTATAAGCACCAAATCGCGGAAAATAATAGTAATATAAATAATAATATATTTGATGAAATAAAATAATGTTTCAGGATTTCGTAATTATCTACACTGATGGCTGGATAAATCCAAAGAATTGTAACGGCTTTCTACATACCAATTCAAAATATAAGTAATATAAACTGCCATATGCTAATTCATCTTGTACAGTAGATAGCCATATTCAAAGCATTAGTGTATATTAAAAGATATTTAAAAGAAAAAAAATACTAATCGTTAGTGACTCCATGAGTGCATTACAACAATTACAAGTAAGAAACGAAAAGATGTTGAATCATATATCTTGCCAGATTAGGAAAATAATAGTGAACTTAAAGAAACAAGAAAACGAGATACACTTGAAGTGGATACCTTCACGCACAGGAATACTCGGAAATGAAGTAGTAGACACATTAACAAGAATATATGATATAGAAGACAAACCGATTGAATGGACGGAATATATTACTTGGATTAAGGAAAAAGCGTATGACGCTGAGAAGTATAAATTGTTATCCATAGGAAAAAATTACCATAATATACAGCTGAATATTCCAAAACTACTTCGGTATCAAATTGATAACTTGAAAAGCTGCTATATTAAAACCGTGTTAAGAATTAGAACATACGCGAACTACAGACCATCTAGCTAGAATGAACATTATCGATTCGAGCCTCTGTCAATTATGCGGAGTAGAAGAGGGATCGTTGACACATCTCATTTGGACCTGTCCAAGCTGTGTAGAAGGTCGTGAACCTTTTTTTTTTCGGTGTGCCTTAGTATAATGCCAAATTAATGAAATACTAGCAGTTCTCCAGCGGCAAAAATGTTATATAAATTTATTAAAGATAACAAGATTTGTACTTAATAGACATATGTATATAAATTATATTAAAAATTAAGAACTTAGAACTAGACTGGTCAAAAAGTGTTATAACTGGACCATTAAAAAAAAAAAATACAGTTAAACTAATTATTTTTATATATATATATGTGTGTGTACACTTTTTATTTTTTTAATTTTCTTTTTTTTTTAACTTTCATTTGTATACTATTATAAACATTACAAACTATGCATGTTGAGCAAAAGTATGGGATTCCCTGTATATCTCGTAGTCCTTTTAGTCGTAGTCGGGTTATTTTTTTAACTTTTCTTTATTTTTTTCTGTTATAAACAAAGCAAAAATATGCCCATTAAGCGATGAATTCCTTATAAACACTATATCCTTTACACTTTCAGTCATATCCATTATACGGTACGTAAACTTTTAATGTTAAAAAATTGTCAATTTTTTTTTATTCTAATAATACTTATATAACACGCCAAAAATTATGTGGTCATCATCTAAAAAAAATATATTACCTCTTGTATTTTTACACACTCGAGTCTTGATTTATTAACCATATCATCAGAATATATAAAGAAAAATGGTTAATATGCGATTGAAATGGTTAATATCAGTCCTTAACGCTGTTTGTAATAATAATTACATTAAACAACAGGAAACAAGTGAATATCGCTAATTTTTTTTTTTTTCTTTATGGAAAATCATTCGAGCGTTAATTGATTACGAAGCGAATATAAAAAATATATAAATTATAAAAATATATACAAAATTATAAAAATATAAAATGTAAAAATTACTTAGACACAAAAAATTTACAAAAATTAACAAAGCGATAGTAATTTCAAATAATCCGATATCGAACGTGGTAAACAATACAGTCAACAATCAACAATATGAAATTTATATACAAACAAAACGCAATGTTGAATGTTTTCATTTTATTTCATTTGTTTCATATTATTGATTGTTGATCGTGCTGTTTACCACATTCACTATCGGATTATTTAAAAATACTGTTTTATCACTTTGATGATTTTTGTAAATTGTTTATTTAAGTATAATTTTTTTCTTTATATAAATACGTGTATATTTTTATAATTTATATATTTTTTTATATTCGCTTCGTAATCACTTAACGGTCGAATGTTTTTTCATAAAGAAAAAAAAATTAGTAATTTTACTTAAATGGACACAAAAGTCGGACCTCCAAATAAATCCTGAAAAATGTACACACGTCTCATTCTCCAATAGAAAGGTTCATAATAAACAATTAATGTTAAATAATATACTGGTACCGAGAAGCAAAGGGACGAAATACCTTGGTGTACATTTGGATTCCACTCTAAATTGGAAGATTCATATACAGAAGAAGAGGAAGGAATTGGACTTAAAGCTGAGAAACCTATACTGGCTTATAGGATATCAGTCGCAGCTGTCACTACGAAACAAGCTGTTAATATATAATACCATGCTGAAACCAATATGGACCTACGCTGCACCGCTGTGGGGATGCGCGAAACCATCGAATCGGATGATCATCCAACGGTTCCAGAACAAAGCCCTCAGATTGATATACCGTATGCCTTGGTACGTTACCAATGAACTGATCCATCGAGATTTAGGGATTCATACCATTGACGAGGTCATTAATAGACGAACTCAAAGTCACATGGTGCGTCTGTATGGACACCCCAATCAGCTAGCGGCAGCGATCCCGAACAAACCAGTGACAAGACGTCTCAAGAGGATCAAAATTCAAGATAGTGTAAACAAATAGGGTAGAACACACCAATGGGTGTGCTCCCCATACACGAGTCTCTTTTCAAACATTTGTTGATAGCTTTATCAAGCTAGGTACAAATTGGCAATAAAAAAGAAGAAAAAAAAAAAAAAAAGTAATTTTAACTACTTTCTCCCGGTTTATTGTCCAAACTTTTCAAACTAATTACATAAGTTTGAAGAGTGAGAATTGTAGTGATTTTAAAAAAATAAACAACCAAAAAAAAAAAAGAGTTAAAATCGCTAAAATTTTCTTTATCAAAAATCACAAAGTGTTTTTCTTTATAAATACTGTTTTATCACTTTGATAATTTTTTTTAAATTGTATATATATATATAAATTAATTAATATTTTTCACATTTTACTTGTTTATAAAGTATACACACACACACACATATATATTATTTATATTTTACTTTTTCACGTTCACTCGATAATTATCTTAACAACCGAAAAGCTTTGTGATTTTTATAAAGAAAATTTTTCTGATTTTAACTTGTTTTTCGTTGTTCAATTACATTAGGATCAAAATCGTAATAATGTTTAATATTACTATAATAGAAAACGTCGATGTAATTTTTTTTTATTTTTTTTTTTTTTTGTGTCTACCAATCTATATGAAGATTATAAACACAACTGCGAGAGAAAAAAAAACAGAATAATATCAATAAACAACATAATGGATAATGTTGTTTTGTTTGTTTCATTTTAAACCGATTTACACACTCCATGAACTTACCGTGAGAAGTTAATATCTCTGCCTCGAGTAAAAATGTGGAAAATATTAAACCTAAAACTGAATTATCACTATATCGCCTAAACAAATTCTTTATTTTTATCTTCAAAATTTAATTTAAAAAATTCTCGTTAACGAAAAGTTACAAAAAAAATGTTTACTCGTTACGATATTATTTCGGCAATTTGAGAATGCTGCAGCCTTATATAATAACAAGTCCATCATGTTTAGAAAAGTTATATTTTGCAATTAATTTCGTTTATTTTCAATATCTACTACCGGTATACGCCTGCTAATATCGCGTTATCCTACCTACAAACCTTCCGAGTGAATCTCTGAATGATGTAAAAAAAATAAAAAATCGGGCGCGACGGTGTCGATTGTTATTCGGCATCTCGAAAATCGGTGAAAATATTTAAATTCCGAGCAAAATGTAAATTTTCTACGTTAAAAGTTGTAAAAATAAATCGCCGAAACTGACCTAAAGTGTAATTTATCGCTTAAATTCGATAAATAGAGGACAACGTTAATTATTAAAATAATCGAATCACAATTAACTATTAACGGGCGATAAATAAGCGAGTATTTAGAAGATTAAAAATTAACGAAACAATTCGTCATTCTTAATCGTTAATATTAATAAATAAAATTATTCCAACCAGACTGTATCGATCGATCGTGCGGAAGTAGACGCGCACGTTGATTTATATCGGAGTAGTGATTTTTATGTGATTATTTTTTTAAGCGGTACGAGTAAAATTTTCAGAAAACACTGATACAGTATAACAAATAAATTTAGTTTTTACCGCTACAGCACATGCAAACATGCACTGCAAGGGAGCAAAAATCAGTGTGTGGGATTTCCACCCACTGAAAACACCTCTCTCTATAAACAAAAGGGACTTATGAAATGAACAAGTGCAGGGGCCCACAAACTTAAAATTAATTTATTGGAATAGAAGAAGGGATAAAAGTTACAGAGTCCGTTTTTCCATCAAATATAGAGTAACGTGTTTGTGCATTTACTAATATAAGAGAAAAAAAGGAAAAAATAAAAAGAAGAAATAAAAAAAACATCTCTTAAAAAAAAGGTATTATACCTAAATAAGAGCTAATAAATAACTAATCATTATTATCCTATATCCGATATAAACTATATATACATGTATATATATACATATATATATACACACACACACATATATATATATATATATATATATATATATATAAATAAATACACAGTTAAAAAAAAAACAGGTATTACATCAAAAAGAATAATAGAGTAAAAATTTAATTTAGTTAAATATAATTAAATTAAAGTAGAACAATTGACCACGCATAAAATATAGATTAAAAATTCAAAGAAAAAAGAAATGAGAAAAAAATTGAGACAGTTTTTTGATTTGAACGTCAACTTCCGAAATTACAAAATTTTGAACTTTAAATTTTAAACTTTAATCGCACGAGCTGATCTGCCAGCAGAAGGAACTTCGCTACTACTAAGAGGAGATACACCAGTGAGATTAAAGCCAAACTTGCGACGCAAACGTGTAAAAGCAGGACAGACAGAGTACGGTAAATAACAGTGCAACAGGCACAGACGGGGTCACTAACAAATCGGAACGATTAACTTAATAGTGAAATCGTTTTAATAACGAAACTTTTCGGCAATTGTGCCATTTTCGAAATAATAAATAATAATGAATACATTGTATATAATAATAAAAAAAAGAACGATAATATAAGAAAAAGATATACTTTAATAACTAACGTTTAGCGTATCTAGTTCAAGACTGGAATGCTTATCAATCGCGGCACTATATGTCATAAAGCGCAATTTTCCCCGTTAATAATACTAAAGTCTAATTATCAATCGTGAAATTAATAACATTATTTAAAACTACGATATTTTAGGTGTAGAAGATTAAAAAAAACAAAAATTATTTGAAAGTTAGAAATAAAAAAATTAAGAAATAAAAATGACTTACTAAACGCGTTAATAACATTTGACGATGAATTAATTTTAAAAAACAAATTATGAATATGTTTATTCTTTAGTACTTATGTGTAGACCTTTAATATTTTCTCCCGCTACCCGGTAGCAAGCCGGTGCATTGCAATTAAGGCAAATACTTGGGGGGGTGGAAGACAATCGTAAAAATAATCCTATGAAGAAAAACGGCAAACAACTTCTTCTTCTTCATTAGCCATTCTTAGTCTACTGCTGATTGATCTTGAACTTCTTCCTGCTAATTTGCATTGAACTTTCGAATTTCTCCTTGATCGTCTTAACTCTTTCAATGATACATCATAAAATATTAATATTAAATTATAAATTTTATATTTTATAGGGGCGTTTATTATACAATACAGCTTCTTGGGTGAACCTCAGATAATTTTCAATGTATTTGTATAAATCCCCGTACAAGGGGAGAAGACGATGACACCCTTCATAAATAGCCATCGTGGCTAGGAATGAATTGGCAGAGGTATAATTATATAAATGTTAAAAAAAAAAAATTATTAACATTAAAATTTCACGTGCCATATAGTGGACATTGCGACTGAAAAGGTTAAGAATCCTTACACTCAGGTGATGTTATCGTACTTTTCCAGTAGTCTTCGCGCCCATATGTTCGCACATTTATTATTTTTAATGATACTTATTATCACTTTTGTTGTATCGTACGCTTTTTCGTCCAAGCGTAGACTTTCATTTTTCGTCGATTGACTTTTATTTTTTTACCCATGTTTCACTAGCATATGTCAAAACTGAACACACTGGTCGAACATTCGTGTTTTCAGACAAAGGTGTCTTTAAATATTTTTCTAATCTTTGAGAATGCTTTCCGCGTTAATTGTGTTATTCCGGATATTTCATCTTCTGAATCGTTATTTACTTTAATTAATCGTCCTAAGTAAACGAATTTATCTACCATTTCTCCTTTTTTTTTTTTTGTATTTATGTCCTCGCATTTATCTTTTACAAGTTCATTGCGCATATATTTAGTTTTATTTCATCATCGCGTTGCGTGTTCGATTTCCAAAGATTGCCATACACCAACATCTATATGCGGTAGAATCGAACATCTGCCCCTAAAATCGTCGTCTTCTTTCTGCATATATCCTTAAAGATATTTGGCTCCATTCCTGATGTTATCATTTACAGCCTTCTTCTTGAGGCTTCCTCCCTTCGATTTTCTCCAATATAGTCAGCGTGAATAATCCTTCCTCGCTGATTTTGAGTTTTCTTTTCTTCTTCGTGATTTCATCTCCCAGGATCACTTATTCTGCTTTTTTTGGAGCACTTCTTTATTTGTTTTCTTCTCTTTCCAAGAGATTTACCACGTTCGCCCGAGCGTTCACATTTCGAACGCGTTTAATCGTTTTATACATTACGCGTTCAATGTCCGCGTCTCCGAGGCGTACTTCGCTACCGACTATCGCCTGAAGATTTGTAAATGCTTATTCCCGACATTCCAATGCCGCGATCTACTTTCTTTAATATTTTAATATCTCTTCTGTCATTGGTGAACAGAGCTCTCATATATCCAGAAACCGTTTCCCCTTCAATGTTTATCTTAGGATGTTACTTGCCATCAGGGGGTTCGGGTGAACCTAATTAATTTATTTTTTCAAAAGTTGATTTTACTATTAGTTGTTATGTGCGCAAACAATACGTTATCATCTGCATAATCCTATCGATTCATATTAATTTATTTGTGTAAGTTTATCATCAACTGCCTGTATCATGTTTCGTAATTCTTCTGGGCTATTTGCAAATAATCTGTCACGGTTATATTAAGGTTTTTGTTTCCGACATCTGCATTTTCTCATTTAATCGTTCCGTGCCGTCTTGAAATCTAACTTTAGGAGCTTATCTTATAAATTTTGTAATTATTTTCATTTTCTTCGAATTTTGTTAAGTTCTTTTTCAACGAGTCGGTTCTTCGAATATGAGGCGGTTGAATGTTCGTAAGAACTGGAAACCGTGCGGTCGGTGTGAGTTATTAAGTTGCGTTCCATCCGTTGTCAGATTTAGTTGTGTATTTACTAGCCTATTATTAAGGTGGAATAGGGCAACTTTAGATATATATATTTTTTTTTGATAATTTACAACTAGCTCTGTAAGCTATTAAGTAAATGTAATATCTCAGTATCATATGGCTTGTTATCCTGTCCAGTGACAGGATCTCATACAATATGTATACGGAATGTATACTTTATACTAGATCCATAAATTTTGTTCTCTTTAATCTGCGAATGTCTGCAGAGTTATCTAACAGTGCAACTGCCATATTATTCGGATGTGACTCCAGTCTTGCGGCATGATTTTTAGCTGTTTGCACGATTTCATCCTTTACGTAATTTATCTTTAGGTCTTTGGTCACATACCATGGCGCATTTGTAATGATTCATAGAAATCTATTTTATAACCTTTGTATAATTGCTATGTTACTATAGTTGACATCCGTATTTCCAGACAGGTTTAATGACCTGGTTGTAGAGCAATAGCTCATTTTCAACTGCTAGTTCTGACTTTAAAAGCCGGTACATCTGATTAATTTTAATGCGTATTTCAGTACGCTTCGTTATTGTTTCTTCCACGTTAACCGTTTATCCAAGTATATTCCCAAATACCTGACTTCGTTTTTTAATGGGATAATATTTCCATTCATCATTACATTACTATCGTTTAATCTCCGATTAGGAAAAATTGTGTATACCGATTTGTTTTCATTTACTTGAAATCGAAATATTTTATAAAGATTTACAGGAGCCGATCTCGACGAGAAATATTAATCATTACAGGCGATGGTAACCCTTAACATTTTGAGCGACGTGTCTAAATTATTAATATATCTACCTAAATTTTAAAAAAAAGTAATATTTTAATGTACTAAAATAATTTCGTGACATTTGTGTTCAGTTTAAAAAATCAATAAATTTGAAGTAAAATTAAACGGATTGTGCTAAAAAAAAACAATATATGAATAACATCGTTTTATGAAGTTTTAAACATAATTTATGCATACGTATCTATAATATAAAAAATGATTAAATATTATTTTGAATTAGAATATGTAGTTAAATGTTGATTAAACGCAAAAAATTAGAAATATTTAAAAATATATATATATTTGTGTAGAGCAATGTATTTTGAATACATACTTTCAGACAACACAGTCTTTACAAAAACGTGTCTTGTACATTCCATATATATATATATATATATATATATATATATATATATATATATATATATATAGAGGGTCTTACATATTAGACATGTATGGAACGTTCATCGTTCATTTTGCAAGTCGTTATGATTGACAGTTTCGTACTTGCTCCATTCTCAGGGCTATAACCATACATCCGTCTTTAATATGCGACTTATACATAATCGGACTTGTCGGCTGATACCGGCTAATCTCCGTTTCATTTCAGGTGTTCCCATTACTGTTTTATAAAATTATATCGAGTTCATTCGGTATTATAGGAAATTGGTGCATTACAAACACGGCGATGAAAAGCGAAATTATTAACACATCAACACAGACAACCGATATTTTTGACCGGTAGCGATTTTTATTATTATATCAAAATAATTCTTCTACGATAAACTCATTACTTCGAATATTAGACACGAATACTAAGGTACTGAGAAGGTACTGAGAAAGTACCATAAGCGCGGTTCTCGAAAAACCAACAAAATGAAATCACGTACCGGTAAAATTGACCGTTTGTACGTAGATAAAGGTTAAGTTTGTCGTGGTGGAAGGTACCGGTGACGATCGCGTGCGTGATATTTTAGTACAATTTGAGGTAGGTGAACTTAATAAAAGTTTAGGGAGAAGATTAATCCGGTTCGCTGTTGACAAATCAACTGACGATAATAACATTATAAAAATCACCGTACGACGGATACAGGAATCAAACAGATTATAACTTCATGTAGAAACGCAGAGTAACTTATCCTGCAGTGGTAATAATCGCAGACTGTGGTCGTGCGAATACACGACGAACTGAAAATAACAAAATCACAGGCGTTATCTATATGGTTATAAAGTTTAGATTGTGGAATGTAGTGATTTTTTATTACTTAATTACAAAAAATCAGTTTAAATCACTAAAAGTTTATTTTCTTAAATTTCATCACAAAGCTTTTCGGCAACTATATCAAGCGATATTTAAATAAAATAAAGATATAAAAAAATCACAAAATATTAATTTAAATATAAGTTCTATTTCATTTAATATGTGTAAATTTGCGAACTTATATTTAAATTAATATTTTGTGATTTTTTAATATCTTTATTTTATTTAAATATCGCTTGATATAGTTGCCGAAAAGCTTTGCGAAATTTAAGGAAATAAACTTTTAGTGATTTAAACCGACTTTTGTAATTAAGTATATCGTTATACGCAGCTGAAAGATGGACGCTAAACAAGTTCGGCATAGAAAGATTAATAAGCTTAAAGAAACCAGCCTGTCAGTGCGTTGAATAGACGCTGCAGAAAAAGGTTAAACTTTCGATCAATGGCCTGACTAAGAATTATTTCAAAATCAGGCAGCCTTATTTTTTAGGTGAAATACGTGCAGCGACTAACAATTTATCGTGTTTCTTGCCGGGTGATTATTCTGCGCAATAAAATTTCTTTTGTTTCGGGATAATATCTCTGTTAACGTTCTAACGCCTTTTTTTTTTTGGGTCATGTTTTCACCCTTTGGCCACTTTAAGCGGATTGTTCAGATTATATACATTATATTAACCTTAATAAAATTATTCCAAGGAAGTAGGATAACCTCTTCAAGTTGTATTGGCGGCGTATTCTTTGTTGACAGAAGTTCAGACAGCTATCTCTATTTTTGTATTTGGGGCAGAGCCTCGATGCTATCTTCGATAATCTCACAAACTCCAATTTCGATTATGCCCAATTAGTTCCTCTATTTATGTATCGATAGTTTTTGATTTTTTTTTTTTTTAATATAAATTTATATATTGCGAGCTGACCATCATGGTCATTAAGCAATTATCTACGACACAAAGTAATCAAACGTGAGGAGGCAGTGGCACACTTCCGATAACCCCAACCTCTGCACAAGTGGTTTCCAATCTCCGATAGTTTTCGTAGTTATTTCTTTAGAAATAAGTCGTTTATATTTTAGTCGGTATATATATACAGTCCCTGTTGGAAAGCTTCGTGTATAAAAAAATATATATATATAATTATTATCAGCCTTTTTCGGCATCGCTAATTTCGTTAGAAATAATATTATTTGACGAGTTGAAATTATATATAATTTTGATTTATCCCCTTTAAAAAAGGCTCGAATCATTTACGTCACCATTATATTAACGCCTTAATGTATAATAGACACATTTTATATATATTGTCTGCGCCTAATAAAAGGATAGATTTCGAGATGAATGATGTTTAGTTCGTTATTCTCGTTATTATAATAAAGTAGGGTAAAGTATCGGACCGTGTTAAAGTGTTAATATTTTTATTGTCATGTTAATATAATGACGTTATAATCTACTACACTAGCGCGACTTCTTTTGATATTTTCAAACTCTCTAACAGCTTCTAGATGAAATCTTGTTGTTTTTTTTTTCCATGAAACGACATTCAACTAGTTTATAACGAGACGAATATAATATAACGTCTTAATCTTTATCTTCGTCCGCGGCCTGAGACGATTCTTCTAAATCTAATATATAATAACCCCTCCGAGTCTGTTTGAACTACGATGGATAGGTGAAATCTGTTGACTAAATTAATCGTATTTTCAGGATGTCTTTCATTACAAATTGGCCCGTTCGCTGATCTAACGACGACCTGTTAGACGATTTAAATAATAGCCGGAATACATCTTTATAAGCCCAAAAAAAAAAAAAAAAATAAACGAAACAAAAAAAATTTACACTACGGATAAATGATTATAACGACGACTATTGTCGACCTGTACTTTATTATAACAGCGGCGTGATAATCATCTCTAAAATCTATTTTTATGATCCTAATCCTATTCTGGTACTTGGCATTGTCGTTCAATGTGATCTTTTCACTTTTAATGATATCATTAAATCAAAACTATCGTCCTAGCAAACAATTCGTTGCCGACTCAGATTACAACAAAAGGAACACTATAACATAACTCCGGAAATTGAATATATATATATGCTGAAAAATGACATCCTAATATATCGTTATGCTAGTTTCATTTTATTTATTTTCTAATACCATCTTTTTACACATACATCTAGCACACACACACATATTTTTTCTATTCTCACGATTACCAATTATTACCGGTGTTTTCATACCTGGCGCAATTTCCGCCTTCTCGTCATGTTATATTGTATTCGATACATTAAAGCGTGTACTGCAACATTGACCAGAGACACAAGTGAACGGAGTTTAAATATCACGTAGAATGTTGGTTAGTTTTACGAATCGAAATATAAGAGCCGGATATTTAGTTCGTTATAAGGATTTCGGTAAGAGAGCTCTGAAAAGGTGTATTTGATTTCTTGCATTCTACCGGATGATGGTTCAATAGATAAGAGCATACATTACAGATACATATGAAGTATAAATAAGAAATTTTCGCACGGCCAATGCGTAAACGGGCCACGATATAACTTCTTCTTGACGGCCAGATCTCGATGAAGTAGTCCAAACTCCATTATTGTTCGACCGTATATTGAACGCAATTTATCGGGTAGACTTTCTTCGATTTCTAAACTATATGCTCTATTCGTATTCCATTAGTGTATTCGAAAAAAATTTTCATTTTTCGAATAGAATCATCACTCTAAAATTCTGCATTTCTAAGTAACACGAACCTATAGTTCACTCGCTCCTTTCCCGGACGGTACTTTAAAACCGTTAATACATCAATATATGCCGTCTGGAACAATTCTGATCCACCTTTTTTTCTCGCTTCCATTTCAGTTGAGAACCGTACATCGATGTTGCAATCACACAATTCCAAATAAACCATTAAATACACGTTTTAAAGACAAATACTTTTACCGACCTGACGATATTTTTCAATGTACCGCTCCTTCAATCGTATTTCTTAAATCTATTTAACCTGTCACTGTTGAAGACCGAAAAAAAAAACATAAGACTGAACCAATGCAAACGGAATCGTATGGTCACATCGCAAACTATTGCAACTTACCCCGATGTGTCAAGTATGCCGGAAAAAAAAAACTATACAATACGTCAGTAAAATGTGCCTTATGCGATGAAGATCACCTAGCAAGATATGGATTCTGTCCCCATTTTATAAGCAGCAGGCGGAATTATATAATAAAATACGGACATGATTCCAAAGATAATGACGCCAATGAAGCTATCAGAACTCTCTAACATAAACCATCATTCGTACTCTGATGTAGTAAAAACTAACAGTGCAAAGCATCGGAAAAGTTTATCTCACAGCGGTATCGAAACCTGTTATAAAGACAATCAAAGCAAGTAATAATACACGTAACATCGATAATAATGTTAATTGGCACGATAACGATATTTCGATGTTACTATGAATTCATATCTGGCATTAACCCACTAGTATCACTGTTAACAAAAGTTATTGGAAAAACTTTACCACGATGATACGCTATAACTGTCACTCAACACACACTCCTGATAATGATACCGAACGCGAACGAGATTTCAGGGGGGAAAAACGAACTGGAAATTTTTCTTCGTCAACGAGGTATAGACGTAGCGTTTATTACAGGAACGCGCGTGTAAAATGTGAGAATAGTTTTAAACTACATGTATATTCAGCATATCATTCCGATGGTACAGCCCGTGGGAGAACTATGGTGACGGTCGAAAGCTCGTTTAAACAGCAGAAAACCTTCTATGATGTGTATCAGATTGCAGCCGTAAGTATTGAAACATTTAGAAAAGATCTCGTGGTCGTCCCAATTTACCGCCGCGGACAAATTCGTATGCCTGAAATCGAGTATGATGCGATACTCGGAAAATTAGTTCATTCGCGATGGTGACTATAACGCTAAATGCAACGCGTAAGATTCACGATTAACAATTCTGGAAAAAGACTACATAGAATGCGCGCTAAGAGCTATATTGTCTTCGATGCACCAACATAACACTTTAACCCTTTCAGTCATACATTACGAAATTTTGATACAAAGTCGTACATTTTAAATTTATTGTAGATGTAGACAATTTTCAATCTAGTTTTTAGAATTGAGACATTTGACGTCAACCAGGAAAGAAAAAAATCCCGCTTGCATTAAAATTTCGTGTACCATATAATGGACATCGTGACTGAAAGGGTTAACTGACTTGATGTTTCAGATTTTTTCATCATTCTCACAGATTACATTACAGCAGATTCTATCATCCGACCGTGTTCCTGTACTCACGGTATTAAAGGTGAAACATAAGAGCGTATTCAATCAAAAATAGCTAGCCAATAAAACAACAGATTTGATTTTTCTTTTTAGAAATAATGGAAAATAACACAAATCTAAAATACTAAAAACTAGTAGTGATATATGTATTCAAAATTACACCAAACTTATCGAACACGCGTGCGACAGTTCCACTAGTTATAAAAATTTCGTAAAAAAATTTTATCCATCCTTGAAAATATGTACATGTACAGATAGAACTAAATAAGAAAATTCGTAAGTATAAAAATGAAACTACACCTCAGTAATTCTATGAACACTGATGATCTTTAGGGAGAAATACAAAAAAAATTACAGAAGAAAATAGATGAGCCTTCAATATAAAATTCAATAATAATTGAGTGAAAATTGATGAAACAATCTTTATCAAAAGTTACTCCTAATGTAAGTACCAAAATATTTAAATCGGTATTTGAAAGTATTCAGAAAGTACCGTTACAGAAGACTCCCGATTTAGACAGGATCAGAAATTATCATGCACTTGCCAAGGAAATCAGCAATTCTGTTACGCTACATTTATAACGGAATTTTCCGAAGACGTGGCAAAAAATCGTCGAATGACTCGCAAACCCGGTAAACCGTGATGTAACCTCATACAGACCTATTAGTTTATTTAGCAAGCTATCTAAAGTTCTGGAGAAACTAATTCTAAGTCGTATACGCCCGATTATAAATAGTAATAAAGTTATTTCAAATCACCAGTTCGATTTTGATGTTAAGCAACGATTCAACAGTGGTCGATGCTTTCAACTCTAGAAAAAAAAGAAGTATGTTCTGCCGTTCTTTTGGACGTTGCCCATACGTTTGATAAAGTCTGGAACCCTGGACTACTTCACAAATCCTTCCTTGTAATCTCTGCGTCTTACTTCAGTCATATTTGACTGACAGAACATTCGAAGTTAGGATCGAATATCTTTGAAACCGTATCATACAGTTAGTAGAGTTACGCTGCGTCGAAGTCAAGCGTATGATCGAAAATTGCCAATTATGTTCTCTGTTCAGAATCCTTTAGGAATTATTTACGGAAATAATTCACGAAAAATTAAAAAGTAAATAACATAAAAGACTTCCGTTGCCAGATACTTTGACGAACGCCAGGACTAGTCACTAATATAACAACGACGAGGAGAAATCTTCACTAACTACTTGAATCTCGATGAAAATTATTCTCAAGAACGATAAGTTGCTACTTTAAAACACGATCTTGAAGCTGCAATTCCTCTATATTGAGTTATAGGAATCTATCTCGAACAGCATCGTTCAAAGGATATAAAAATATTACGAACGATACCGGAGCTCAATGATAACACAGGGACTTCGAATGGAAAAATTTCGAAATACAATTAAACACTTATAAAAAATCATAATCTACAAAAATCTCTAATGGTGACGAAAAACTGAAGCGCAAAAGATCTTTGATTTCAAATCTCTCCGCATCTTCCCATCGTCTAATTGATCAATATAATTCAAGTTGATTATTGTTATTATTCGGCAGTGTGCGGTCGACAACTGTACTGACGATGTATCCGGAGACTTACTGTGATCCTAGATCAGATTCAAAAGGTTAAGTGCATGTAGAAACAGAAAACACTGTGGACATGGCCGGGAGATTCAGATAAGAATTGTGATAAGGAAATGTGCTAGGTTCTAATACGAGAATATGGATATGTTAGTATGCGGGAAAGTTATGTAATTTTAGCAAAAGGAACAGAAAAGTGAGTAGGTTTCTCGAAAAAATTAAAATTGGGATATTCGAATTCTGAGGTACGATAACATTTTTCGCCCTTAATTGGAAGGGAAATGACTAGTTAGATTAGGTTTAATAGTATAAATGGTCTTGTTGATTATCCGTACACGACCAGAAAATTTGGTTATATATATCAGCAAATCTTTTAGGTCGCTACAAACGGAGAAACGAGCGGAAATGTGTATAAGGAAGGACGTCTCCTGGCAGTTTAGTCGATGGTCTCATTACCGGGGAATCCTAGAAATCCTCTGCGCTAGAGTGAACGACGTAAATTTCCTCGAATGACTCACGCGATTACGATAGCTGAAATTCTGGAAAATCCCCGAGTTCGTAATGTTTACCTAACTATTATATATACGCGTTTTATTTCAATCTAATTAGCCTATTAAGTTCTAGCTTACTCATAATTGTAAAAACCATTTCCGTATGACGATTGTAAATTTTAATTTAGAATAAAAAATCGTTATCACCGTTGTCGATAAACTTTCGAAACATTTTATTCGTTAATTTTTCGCGAATTTAATAAATTAAAATATATTTTCTAGTGCGAAAATTAAAATTCCTTTCTTTAAAAAAAAAACAACAAATTAACATTAATTGTGGCGAAATAATTTCAACGCACTTAACTACAATTAAGTTTAATATTTTTTCCTCAGTTCGGTCGTCTACCTTAAAATAACGTTATGCCGTGTTATCGAATTTATCGAATTATTCGTAATGTTCGATTAAATAGCCTCGCTAACTAATCGATATATTATGTGGAGACTCTAAGAAATAATATCGAGCGGATTAAAGATAAAAATTACGTGAATATTATTACGAAAAGTGGATACAGTTTTCAGTCACGATGTCATGGTACCTGCGATTTTTTTAACGATAACAAAATTATTAATTTTCCGTTTGACGTGAAGTGTCCTTTAAATGAATACGTTGAAAACTATCTACAGTTCAACTAGGAAGCTGTATCGTATAATAAATAAACATCCGCTTAAAATTTATAATCTCGTGTCAAAATTTTATAACGTACGATTGATAGATTTAAATAGAATGGGATTATGCTTTTTAAATCCGATACCCGACCATCGACACAACATAGCATCGGGAGGAATACAAACACAATGATGATAAAAGTATGAGCAAGTAACGATCGGATGTATTTAACTTCTCATAACGTACGAAATTATTTCGAAAGACCATTTCCATTTCTAAATTATAATTACTCAAACGGCGAGAAGTCGACCGTCTTGGAACGAAGGTATAATTAAATTATAGACATTTAGCGACGTCGCGATAAACTCTTCTGGTCGAAGAAAAGCGAAGAAACCGACGAATGCAATTACAAACCATCCTCGTATTGACGTTCGGAGAATGTTCCATCGATAATTTTCAGATTGATGATCATCGGTATCCCTTATAATTTTCTAATTGATGCGATTATACTACTTTATAATTCGAAATCGATATTTAATTTATAACGACGTCTAGAATCGATCTTAAATATCCGATATCTCGGAATAAATATCGTGGAATATTCTTCACTCGGAACATCTTCCGACAAGAGTTCATCTTCTACAATAGGAATCTTAATAGTCGTTAAATTCCGAAATGAACGAAATCAGTTTAAACTTTATTTATTTATATATATATATATATATTTTTTTTTTTTATTTTTTTACTTTTTTTTTTTAATGTGGGTGCCTTTACAGCCTATCCAACGTGATACTGTGGGGACTATCTACATCTTAATCAAGCATGCTGACTTCTCTAAAAACGTCGCTATATGGGGGAACAATTGTAGGTTATCCAGATGTAAAAGGGACGATACATTATACGGAGGTGTAATACTCGAAGAACGCAACAAGATAAAGTAAAGCTCCAAGCGCAACGGTGCTACAGCAGAACATTCAAAAAAGACATGATCGGGGCTGCAGACTACCTGTTCAGAATGGAGGGGACAGAACGGACTTTCTCTAAGCTGCATACGGAAAAGACGGTCAGGCAACAAATGATGTCCAAATCGCAATCTGCTGATGAGTACAATTCCCTTACGACTAATCTTTTTAAAAAGATAGAACCACGGGAGTTTGGGAAGAGACGGCTGGAGGTGATAGTAATAAGTCAGAGGTGATTGACTAATGCTCTTAGTGTACATTAGCTCCCATTGATCCCTATGCTCTAGCTGAATAAAGTGAATGATATCTTTGTAAGTTATTAAGGAGACTTCTACACCACTAGACGACGCGTCTTTAGCCAATGAGTCAACAAATTCGTTGTCTGGAATTATATATATATATATATATATATATATATATATATATATATATATATATATAATAATAATAACCTTCATTTAGCACAAATAAATTAACAATTTATAAATATATGTTACAGCTGAAATCAATTTCTAAAATTAATTTCGAATGTAGTCATACTAGGCCCTTTCGAGCGAAGGTCTCTCCCAATTTTTCCCAGTTGCGTTTGTTGTTGTGTGTCAATCTATATAGATCTCTCCTGGATCCCAGGAATTTTTTGAAGTCGTCATCCCAACGTATAAACGGTCTCGCGACTGTTTTTTCTTGCGGTACGCCAGGAACCATTCCGTTACTTTCTTCGTTCACCGCTGATTTCTGTATGACATGTCTTCCCCACTTCCATTTCAGCGCGCGGACTCAAGTTATGACATCTCTATTATCACCCATTTGTTTCTTAATCGTTTTTAATGTGACTCTATCTAGTTTCTTGATTTGTAATATTGCTCTTTTTAAATTGTTTTGACAGGTTCTTAGAATATTTTCCTGTCTTCGCGTCATCGGCCATGTTCGGGAGTCGTAAGTTAAGGATGGTAGCAGGCAGCTGCTGAACGCCACGCTTTTTTTAGATTAGGCGGAATATTGTTCTTAAAAATTGATTTCATCATCCAGTATTTTTTCCATGATATTGCCACTCTGCGGTGTATTTCGGCTGTTTATATATATATACATATACATATATATATATATATATATATATATATATATATATATATATATATATATAAATTTTAGTTCAACGTTCGAGTAGAATTTTTAAATTTTCTATACGTGCAACCATACACAGTTAAACGTGTTAATATTATTATACTCGTTGTGCGGTCTCTCGGATATAGTAAATTGTAAGAGTATGTGTATCACGTGGACTAACTCGTGTGATCAATACTTCGATAACTGGGTTAGCACGCGGACACAATTACGTTTCCGTACGTGGACACCGCTTCAAATGACGTCGGATTTCTTCTTTGTAATAACGCAATCCGCGTTTCACGCGTCGTCTCGGTGCGCTACTATCAATTTTCAATAAATATTACTCTTTTATATTTATTTTATTTTTACTTCTGAGTTTTTATTTATGCGTCTATCCGCGTGTTCGCATATCGTAGCTTTCGATTGAAATGAAAATATCTCGAACGTACACGGTTGGTCAATTATTACAAAGTATAATGATATCGATAACAACCATAATAATAGCAATTTATAATACATATATATACATATATATATATATATATATATATATATATACTGTTCGAAAGATCTGGACGATTCTATTATTATCATCATCATCATCGTTATTTCTACAGTAGCTAATAATAATCTCAGAGAGAGACAGACTTTTATACTATTGCTGCAATCGGGCTAGGTATAAGTATCGACAGTTTATATAGCAACGCGAACGGCTACCGATCGTATTAATATATTATATATATATATATATATATATTTATGTATATACAGATATTATAAAGATACAGATAGATCAATGGGGAGACGACGGATAAGATCTCGATACGCAGTATACCGTAAAAACCGCAATTCTTTCCGCAAGAACCTCAGATTACTAATGTTGTATATTGACGTCCAGAAGTTGTTACATAGCGGTAAAAAAAAATGAAAGAAAAACTTACACAAGACTCCGGACTAATACAATAAACAAAAATTATCATTCATATTCCACGCTCGCTGACTTTGGAGAACTCTGAAATCAATTTCGTCCGCTGATTCGGTTCAACCAATAATAAACACATACCCTGCACCCGCGAAACTTGTATACTCGTACTATTTTCATCGTCGTATCAACCGAAATGATATCTTAGATACAGACGTTCGTAGTATTTTAACTTCGGCGGAGACTGAGAAGATGTAATATTTTTCCATTCGTAACATATTTTCATAATCTCCGGATTGACTCCTAGATTCTACGATTTTTATTCGGTCCTAATCCTGCAACATCGCGCGTTAACCAAATAGTTCTTCTATGAGTTTAATATCGACGTTTGTGTAAAGATTTACTTCGAGACTACTGGAAAACTTTCTAACGTACCGGATAGTAAAGACATAAGTCGATTAACTACTATTCGAACAATTTAATCGATTTTACACACAAATATATATATATTATATATATATATATATATGTATTATGTACACATTGTTCGTGGCAAATAATGTTGTTGTACGAATATAGTATATTCAATGTCGTAGTTAATAATTTCGGTCAAATTGTTTTTGTAAGCGATAGAATCAACCGCATACGTAATTATACAGGGTATAATGCGTACCAATAAATCTATCGGTTAATGTAATTAAATAATTATTAAAACTGAAGTTTTGAAATCGAACCGAACTTAATGAATTACGAATTAACAAATTTTTCGCCTTCATTACATTGTGCAAATTCCGGTTTTTTTGTATATGCCTAACGAGAATTTAATACGCGTATAAGGTGGATTAAAAACGACGAAGTTCATAAAATTAAAACTATACGCTATATATATATAATATACAGCTCCTTATTATTATAACCGGGTCGTCCTTCCGGCTAAGGGAATAAACCTTAACAAAAAATCCGGTGGAAGTTAACATAAAACCACCACTGTACAGATTCCAGGCTAACATAGTACGTCAACTGTAAGCATGCTGTATCCGTGGGATATGCTCGAAAGGTGTATTAGGCAACGGACGGTCTTCTGCAATAATACAACTTGACTCGAGTTCCTACATGCCTCCTAGATTTTATGCAACTGTGCACGAGGAACAAAAAAAACGTATCACGAAACCCGGATTAATTCCTCGTAAAGTCACTGACGTGATTGAAAAAAATCGTAACAAAAGTAAGAAAAAATTAAAATATAAAAATATATATGTACAATTTATAAAAATTAAAAAACCAAAAGTAAAATAAAATCTAAAACAAACAACTAATTTATGTGTACGATATTACAAAAAATAGCAAAGTAAAAAAAAACATTTATTTATAAAATAATCTGATAGTGAATCTGGTAAATAATACAATCAACGAATCAGCAATATGAAATTTATACACCACAAACAATTACACTAAATATCCAGAAAAATTACCACTTTCTAATATACAAAATTTATTAAATTTATAATATACTTTTTAAAACAAATTTTTCATCAAAATTATATATATATATATATACATTATAGGACACATGTTTAAGACATGATGGCGTGTCGAAATATAATATAGAAGGAAAAATCCCCGTGTGCCGGCAGAAAGGAAAACCAAGACAGACACAGATGGACACAATCAAGAAAGAAGCGAACATTGAAAGCTACATTGAGCTGTAAAGATTAATTTTTGGCCTGTACCATAGGTCGCTTTGGCCATTTATAGGATGATTTCTTGTTTTAAACTATTATAGTTGGGTTATTATATTTCTATTGAACTTATATATGATTTTGACTGGTTCTGCATTCACTTACTATTGATTCTACATTTATAAGAAGCTACTCCAAGTACTTTGATATATATATATACATATATACTAACATATATATCTGTGTATGTATGTTTATATAAACACACACGGCCGCTGGATTGCTCGTGCTTCAACTGCACCTCACGTAGACTTTGAAAATTATCAATTGATCTACGTTGCAATTTATATTACCGTTTTATATCAGTTTTTGTTTCATACGCAAGAAAAATATATATAAAAAAAAAAAATATTTGACGTAATATTAGAAAATCGGGGTGGACTATTTAACCGTATAAGTAATAAAGCGAATGAATTAATATTCGAAATAAAGCGGGAGTACTTAATTTCGTGTATATAATAAATTCCCGACACTTTTGCTTCAGAATTTTCGGACGTCTAATCGTTTGAATTTGAAGGATAGAGGATAGAGTAGATAATATCGACATCCATAGAAGAAGACATTCAAACCATTCCCGTTTCAGAAGTAAGGCGGAACAGAGAATTGACGTAAACTACTAATTAAATTTGTCCCTCGGCTCCAAGTAGCCGGCGAATTAAAAGACAATGTCGATCTTAAAATATCGTTCGGAATAGACCCCATCGGTGTCGTTAAATGAGAGAGTATTATATTAATAATCGCGTAACGATTTAACCGTAATCATTACGCGTAAAAAGCCGCATAACACGGCTTCACTCCGTGGATCATATTTTAGAACGGGTCACGGTCGTAGCGGTGAATAAATAAAGGACGACCCAGCGTGGGAAACGAACCACATTTTAACTACGGGCTTTGAAGGAATGGACGGAATGAGATTAGAACATTGTCGGACGAAGCGCAGGATTGTTTAATCAAACTGTTCCTGAAAATATGACTCGTGGACAAAATTGTATTATTTATTTATCATTTATTTATACTGACCATACATGACATACGAATTCGGTATATTTCCTTAATAGATCACGTTCCGGACTTATGTTTAAAATATTAAGATGTTATGCATGATTCTATTTTTTCTTTAAATTTAATTTTCAATTTAATATTCGTTAATTGTTTAATACATGATGTTATGCTGCTACATTTTTAATCATAACAATATTTTGTATTATGTGACACTCGGTATGTGAGTAAAAGTTTACACTGTACTTATTCCTCTGTCGAGGAATACACGTACGTATATTTCGAATAGAATTACGTAAAATATGTGTGAGACTTGCGGATACATGTAGTTTCATCTGAATTTTTTATTTTGTTTTTTTTTTTTTGTAATTTTTAAATTTTTCATCGTACTATTTAATATAAGTCTACACGCTATAATTGGCTTTTTGGGTGCGTCCCGTATCACGTCCTCGTCGTGCATCTGGTAACGTTTTTAAGAATACGGGCACCTTTTATAGCGAACTTGTTAATTAACCTCTCGCTATATTGCGTGTACCGCCCCCTTGGTAGCGCGTGTACCGCCCCCTTGGTAGCACGTGTACTTCTACAGATGCTCTCAAGGATCCGGAACTGCAACCTGGCGGAACGGCCTACGGATATGTAGGTTAGTTGCGAATAAGACGTCAGTCGAATAAGCAGTCGCAGACCAACAGCGGCTACTGGTGGAAAGCCTCATGTAGGTAGTTCCAGTAATGACAGGGTAAGGAGACACGAGGATGCAGATGGACAGCTTGAGGAACTGTCTACTAAAAGTCTGCAAAAATCCTACGACTGTCTCTCCCTCGGGGAGTTTGGGTCGTCGTAAAAACCCTACATCGTTACCTCCTCAGTAACAAATCGTTGCCTTGGGGGTAGGATATTGATCCAAAGACTAGGGTATGATCCCAAAATAGTGGTATTTCCTTTCCTTTTCCTTCCTGCCTTCCTTCTTATCCCCTTTTCTCTTGATTCTCTCTCCTTTATTTCTCAGCATAAGCCGCATTATGTTTCTGGTCGTCTTCCTCTGATTGCCACTGGATAAAAACATACGTGTTTTGCTGAAATGTGGCTGCATGGTTTTGTGCTCCTGCTCCTACATTATCAATTTAATTTCCATTCTTTCCTGTCACTTCTCTTACCTCCTACCCTTTCCTTTAATTAATTTCCTCCTTCTCCTATCATTATTTTTCTAATGCAGACGACATAACTCGGATACCAGTGTCGGTATTATTATTATTATAAATTATATCAGGTACAATGAAGTAATTTAGAATTGAGTTTTTAGCTGTTATATAGGCTGTATTAAAATGAAATAAATAAATCAATTAAGCCAAAGAAGTCGATCAACACCGATTTCGCTGGAGTTTGAAACTATTTGGGACATCATCGCTAACAACCTATCAAACTTACGAAAGTAGCCGATCGTCAGTTCTCGGATTTCAGTAAATCATCGTATACTTCGGGGAAAAGAAACAAAAAAATATTTTTATTAAAAAGAAAATAAAAAATATTTTCATTAAATAAAAAAGAAAATAAAAATATTTTCATTAAATAAAAAAGAAAATAAAAATATTTCCATTAAATAAAAAAAGAAAATAAAAAATATTTTCATTAAATAAAAAAGAAAATAAAAATATTTTCATTAAATAAAAAAAATAAAATAAAAAATATTTTCATTAAATAAAAAAGAAAATAAAAATATTTTCAGAAAAAGAAAAAATTACCACCGGGGTTGAACTTTAACCAACGAATTCGTATCCTATCGTGTTTATCTGAAAGTTAATTCAGTAAAGCACAAGGTCTTTACTGTCCCGGTTATATAGAGTTGATACATCAGCATTTGTAGAAAATATGTTCTATAATGATATTAACGATTAATCATTTCCGACCTGTTGCCAGTATTGCAGCTGATTTTGGATAGTATAAATGGTATGAATAAAAGATTTAAAACTCATTTTACACGAAACTCCGTTACTTTTACTAGGATTTTACTCTTCGAAAACCCGTACATAGATCCCAAAGTGGCTGGGTTAAATATGGCGAGCTGTTTGGATAACGCTTCAAAATGAAAATCTAGAATAAATTTTTAACGTGCCAAACCGTCAAACGTCCTGGACAGGGCGTACCTAATTATATATATATATATATATATATATATATATATATATATATATATATATATATATATATTTATATATATAAATATATATAAATATGGGAGAGTTATACCGAAACGTAGAATCGAAAAATAACGCAGACGGTTCAGAAGAAGTTTCTTCGACCAATCGTTAATAGCAGTCAGTTTGAACAAATTAATGCGGTACATTCGGATTCAGAGATGTGAAACGGGCGACGATAAAATAATAACCGATAATATCGAATAAAAGATTTCATTCGGAGACAAATCTGGATGTGTTGATACTGTTGTCGACAGATTTACATTTAAGAAGGTTTAATCGTTTCATAATTAGTGTTTCGGTCGTTTGCAAAAATTAATACATCTTAAAATCTGCGCATGCGGATTGAAGTAATTATTAGTAAGTAAAACGTGATTTATATTAATCAGGAGCGAATCATCCGGTACAGCTGGTCCAGCGGTACCAAGTAAAAATTAAAATTATAGGTTACAATAACTTACTTTATTTTAATCGATAGAAAGTATTTAATACTCTGAAATCTTTCGCGAATTCAATAAGCAGGAAACTTTAGTAAACTGGTGCCTTTCATATTTCATTTAGGCAACCGAACTAACCCTGCTGTGTGCCTTTCAGATAGTATAGAGCTGAACTAGTTTAGTATTGCGTAATAGTACGCGTGTTGATCTCGATATGGACTAGGCATTTAGCTGTCATGTCCGCTCCGGTTGTGAAGTACCCGATCGACGCGGTTTTCTTATTGTTTCATCGATTTGTCGCCGCCTGTTGTAGGTACTGATCGTTTTGTTATTTTATTTACACGTTAATTTTTCGATATAAAGAATTTTCTTTAATACTAGTACATCAATATCTACATTATACGGGTATTCTCAGTAATTATATTTAATATGTAGCTTCTAGAGTGCTCGACTGTCAACTGGACGGTCGGTAGTTCGAAATCCCAACACGCGACATAGAAAGTTTTCATCATTATTTAATTCTTAATTACTGCGGAGATGGCAGTGGCGCAGCACTCCGTATAACATAATGTGCGCGCGCATCTGCGTCGCATATAAATAGTGCTTTGAATGCCAGCTCATTTCGTACGTAAAAATAAACGTACAATATAGGTAGTCGCGACGAACAATACGACGCTGATAATGATGATGATATTAACTTTAGTCTGTAATTTAACCGAATGTAAACGCATGAATTTGATAAGTGTTGACTTTTCAAATTGTGTTGCTTCATTTCTACAATATCAGCCACAGTTTTTTAAAAAATATGTAATATATAAATTAACGATATTTTTGTTTTATGTAGACTTCCCGCTTGCGGAGGCCATTCAATTACATTCCAACTAAACTGCCGCGCGGCAAGTTATTGCATATAGGGATGGATATTTGTGGATAACTCGATGAATTTTAGTCGGATTTGGGCAAACATTTTTTTGTTTTACTCCTATTGAGCCCCACATTAATACCCCTTCATGCTAGTAATCTTAAAACAAAATCATAATTTTATGATTTAATAATTAAAAAAATTGTGCAGATTTAATGTTTAAATAACTTTTTTAAATAATTGTGTATATAGTAACGTGTTTTATTTTAAAATTTAAAAAATTGCGGTGACAGATATTTTTACGCTGTTTTAGAGTGACATTTACGGTGAAGGAGAATGGGTTCTTTCGGTATACACACATAGAGCAGAACATACTGAAGTATACTTTTTAATAACATTGTGAAGTGATCTCCAAATACACTACTAGAGCGGTACCAGTTAAAAGATCACAGAATTCACGGCTGATATTAATATATTCAGTTCGATCGTAGTCGAGAATCCTTTATGAGTTAATTATAAATGTTTACACGTTTGTTTCACCTAACTTGTTCCTCCGTGCTTTTACTTAGTGATAAGAGTAGAGGTCGATAATTTCGAAATAGGGAGAAAATTAATAATATTTGTCTAGTTTTCCTAGCCTTACTTTAGTTTATATATATATATATATATATATATATATATATATATATATATATATATATATATATATATATACGATAGATATTTAAAGAGGAAAAGGAAATCGTTCTCGGTACTACGATCACATAACTAACGAGACGGATACAGGTGTTATCACGTCGCCCCTATCGAGTAATGAATGAATGGCACGCCATTCGTGGACTATAGGAGGTTAGGATTTGACGAAAATCGTGAAAAGGTGTATAGAATAACCACATCCTCGTATATATTTTTTTCTTTTTCTCGAAATATCGTCACCCAAAGGTCAGTCAATATTGTCGATTTAGATTATAGGTGATCGTTTGTCTGCCGTATTCTAAACTACACCGGAGTGATTGTTCGTACGAATGTGAGAAACCGGTAATGTTAGTTAGGCGGTATCTATTTCTTCGGCATGAAATCTTCCGGACGACGTTAATTTTACTCCGGAAAAGACGGATAGTGATTATCGTCCTTTTTTTTTCTTTCTTCGTCATCCCGGTAACGATAGAAAAACTTTATTATTAAAAACAAAATAAAAATATAAGAATAAAACTTTATTTAAATAGCGCGAATACGATAATACCGTATAACGGATTCTTAATATTAATTATACCCGCAGTTATAGGCGCTGTATTATAATAAATAAATAAGAATTTATTAATATATTAGCGTATAATGACTAAGCGAAGTAAACAAAGAAAAAACGATAGAACATACCCAAGCATACCCGAACACACCAAAAATGACCCAATTATCAGCAGACTACGATTAGGCCATATATCTTCTTAATAGATCAGAAGCTTCGTTATGTACAGCCTGCAAAATTATGCTAAATCTGTTCAACATATATACTAACAGAGTGTCCTTGATAACATACTACGGCCTTTCATCTTCCTCGACATTTCTACGCTGTCCAAACCCATCCTGTTCAAGTACTGAACTATATCATATAATTTAATTCTTACTTACCTCTGTGCCTCTAGCCATTAGTTGCTGTATATATATATATATATATATGGCACATTAATTTGTATTTATTTTCGATAAAAAATTTTCCGATGCCGTATGTAACATTAATATTCATATTGAATGAATTGAACGAGTACTTTTTAAGTTGGGGTTAGTGACCAGAAATGTACAAGTGTTTTTACATACAGGCATTACTACACGGTCAATAACTTCTCTATCACAACAGAAATTGGTGTTAATTTCTTTTGCAAATCAGGTATTTAGGTATTACTTTGGATACGCGTTTAACATGGCGGCCACATATTGATAATCTACTAACAACTATTAATCGCGCAGTTAATACGTAATCTATACAATACTAGTTGTGGTGGTGATCCTTTCATTTAACTCTTTACAGATTGCTAATGAGGTCTAAAATAGAGTATGGTTGTACGTTGTATGGATCGGCATCTGAATCGTTATTAAATAAACTTGATCATGTGCAAAACGAGTGTGTTAGGCTCTGTATTGGTGCGGTTAGAAGAACTCCGATACCGGGCAGAGTATAAGATTCCTACCTTATAGTTTCGACGGAGTTATTTAGCGCTAAAACTCTTGATTAGTAGAGTGAACATAGATTTCTTGACGCTATACAATTTATTTATTTCAACTAACGGTTTTCAAATAACTAGATGCCCCTATTAGCTTCAGTTCTACCTAGATTGGAAGAATTTCAGGCGCATACTATGAGAATTCATACGCCTCTCCAATTTATATGTATTCATACAATTTTTCCAATAAAAGAACATCTTCCTTTCCCGAGAACTACGTTCTTTATCCTCCGTCACTGAGATCTTTGTTCCGCATTTACCGCTGAATGTGTGGCAGTATTTCTTTCCTTATCTTTCTTAATTGATACGAAGCTTCCAGGTAATTATATCATTATCACCGACTCACAAAGCATTTTGAAGGCTATTGAAACGAAGGGGAAGGGGGTCAGATTCATTGGTTTCATTCACCTGGAAAGCTTGAGTATATTTGTGCCTTTCTTGTGGGTACCGATCGAAGAATTCCCGACAATGGAATTGTAGATTCATTAGCTAAAGGTGGGTCTTCTGGTGGTGCGGTATTCTCTTAGGTTTCATCACTCGATATCATACATTTTATACAGAACATAAGAAACTCTGGGAACAGACGTATGTGAAGGGTATACAGCACAGCGCCTCTTACTGGGTACTATCAATTTCAACCGTCTCTCCTAGATTTCCATGGTTCTACTTTTAGGAATAAAGAATTTGCATCTAATCCTCTTCTTTAAGATTAGGCAATACGTCATGAAGGAATTTATGATGTACCTTTTGCCATTGCTCATTATATTCGTTGCGGAGCACATTATATATATTTTTAATATCGTTTTGATAACATTTTATCTCCACTCTTAAACCTATTTAATGTGGACAAAAATTTTCCATAAGTATCGTCTATATTACGTTTAATATTATACTTAATTACGACATTCTTCAGTACGAAATACAAAGGTACCATGTCGTTTAACGAAACTACGTCTTTATGAATAGCTCTCTATAACCATCAATCAGTTTTAACATGTAAAAATGATAACTTTGATCTAATTGATTTCTAAAAATGTTACATTTTAAACGGTTGTAATAAACGGTGCGGCAATAGCAATACAACGATACAATTAAACTTCGCACGTTTATAAGTGTAATTATCGTTATATAAAGTTTATCGAAGGTATCAACTAAAATAGCCGCTTGTTTGTTAATTCCGTATGTTTCAAAAAATTAAATTTACCGTCTACAATAATAAGCCTTATTTGAAATAAGAATATTGCAATAAATTACTATTGTTACAATTAAGTTTAAAATCGTTTCAGTTTCTTCGTACACATCATAAAGCAAGACTTGTTTTCATCGATACTTAATGATTTTGATTCAACAAACAAACTTTAATTATGCATTCTAACGAATGTGCGCATCGCGTGAGTCAAAATAACGAATAATATAAAATGTGGAAAACTAGAAATGGTACAGTCACATAAATATTTAGGTGTGATTAGATATCTACAATGGAGTGAGCGCACACAGAACGTGTAGTGAATTAAAACAGTAATCCAGCAATGTATAGAATAAGAAAATATGCAAGCAAAAGTACACTAAAAATGTGTGCATTAGCAGAATCAAGACTACGACACAGAGTAAAATCACGGGGATTGGCTAGTAAAACATATACTAACCTAAACCGATTGCAAAAGAAATGCTTCGATATTAATCACGAGGGAAATATTTATCAATCGATAAAAAAAAAATGGAGAGTCTTCGAGAGGATTGTATTAAATCAATAACATATTGCAATATTTAACTGTAGGAGAAACAAAAAATAGATATATGTAAGAAAACGAATAAAGTACACGCTACGAAAGATAAATATAGATAACTGAATAAAAGGATTAAATAAGGAGAACAAATAGATAGATACGCAATAACAAAAATTTTTAATCGCATACCACGGCAAATGCTTCAGGTGAAGTAAACCAAAAATTTGGCTAATTGAGGAAAACATAATGGAAAAAAATAAAATAAAAATAAAAAAAGGCAAGTACAGAAGAAAATGGACAGGTACTTTTTACAACTACAATGCTGCTACAAAAATTACAAAAGTTATAAAAAAAAAATAAAAAAAAAAAAAAACAAGTATGTGTGAGTTGGAGAAACAAATGAGAGGGTCGAATGTGGGCAAATGGGAGAGAGGTGTAAGGAGTGCGAGTAATATATGAAAGATAATAAATAAGTAGAATATAAGAAGTAAAAATCTGTCGACAAGTATATTAACGGGAAAAATTGTAAAAATTATTTTGACAAATGTATAGGATTTATAGTTATTATTATTATTAGAAGAAGAAAGTATATGTTCGTAAAAAAAGAAAAATAAAGTCGTCAAAGTGAAAATAATAGTAATAATAATTTAAAATAACGGTAAATAGTTATAATTTAAGTAAATATCGACCACAATTTCCGCTTTTACTAATGCCACCGGTCGTCGGGTGAGTGATATATTAAATTAAATTCTTATTTTACTAATATCGATTTTTCTCCTATCCGACCGCATTTATTTGTATTCTATTTAATAGTAAAAATTAAGGTGTATTTAAAAAATTCAACAGTCCTAAAGAAAGATATTTTCTGTACAATAAGACTCGCCAAAAGAGACGTTTTTAATCAATTAATCGTTTTTCTTTGCGATATTATTTTTAATTTTTATTATAATTTTAATATTCGTCATTCTGTTCGTATCCTAAAAAAACCACCGCGAAATCGGACACTAATATTTCGCGTTAACCATTACGCGAACTTGGAAATTCCGAACGGGATAACGTAACATCGATGTAATCCAAATGGTGTAAAAAAAAAAAACAACAAAAAATCCGAAAATTAACTAAGAATAAAAAAAAAATTCTCGGAACACCGATTAATTCGTGACACAATTTTTTCCTATTTCGGTGAAATAAGGAAAATTTTCTTAGTTTTTAAACACACACTCTTACATAACGAAACGCTTTTATATAACCGTTGCTGCAGAAGTAGGGGGTGGAATGAAGCGATTAAGCACGTGCGGCAGTACTTGACACTAGTTGAACAGCTAAAAAGAAACGATTCACACGCTCAAACACACACACACATTATTATTATTATTATTATTATTATGACGTTACAGCCGCTGATTCGCCCCAACACAATATTCCTCGATAAAATGCGGTCACTGACTGCCTTCTTCAAAATCTGCATATTTTGTAAAGCCCGTCCGCTTTAGCACCGTATCGATAAATGTTATTTTCGGACGTCCACGTGATCTTTTTGCTAAAATTTTACCTTCTATAATTAAGAGTACTATGTTCGTACCGCATTACATGTCCTAACCAACGAAGACGAGATTTCCGTATCCTGTTATCGCTTTTTCCTCTCCTATTCGTTTTAGCATGGCTTTATTCGTAACTTTTTTTTTTTTGGTCCAGCTAATTCGTTGCAGTTTTCGCCCCCCAGCACCACATTTCAAATGCTTCAAGCCGGCTGCGATCTACTTTCTTAAGTATCCCCGTTTCTGAACCCATATACAATTGACCAGATGCTTTCATAAGTTTTTTACGTAATTCCAGAGATAATTGTGCTAGTAACGAATATTTTTCTTTAAATGATACTCTATCGCTATTCTTTTACGAATTTCCGGTGTACAATCGAGGTTATATTATCTGACCCAAATATTTGAAAGATATTACTTGTTCTATATATTGTCATGGTCATAAGTAATAAACAACATCAAATAAAGATTATGTTGAACACACATATACACGTATAAAATATTTTGTAAACAGAAAGTACTCCTGTAATATGACCCAGAGAAGACGGACGGCTTTTTTCCTTTTAATAACGTAATTGGTAACACCGCTACAACGCAAACCCACGTGTTTAGTCAACACACGAGAGCTTTGTTTTTAATTTTATTCAGTTTCAATTATCACGACATCCTATAAACAGAAGGAGCACGTGTTTTGCGTGGAACGTTATTTTCGGCGTGAAAACGGCTCCTACCCGCGAGGCCTTATTTTTCACTGGTATTATTAATTATATCGAGATTGTAAACTCGTTTTTGCTTGCCTCACTTCGTCGTCGACGTCTGGGATGGTTTCAACGAGATGATGCGACGTGTCACTGTTTAGCGGAAACGCTCCTAGTACTGAAAGAAGAGTTTGGTACCCACATATTGTCGCCTCGCACCGATTTCGCTTGGCTTGCTCGCCAGATTTGACCGCTTTAGAAATGTTTTTCGGGGGGGGGATATCCGCGTTTACGAAACATGTCCGCGAGATCTGGGAGACCTGAAAACTCGGATTTCTTATGAAATTTCAATAGTTCAGCTATCTATGCTCGAAAAAGTTGTAAAAAGACTGAATAAACGTATCGTTGAAAATGGCGGTCATCTGAACGATATTGTAAATAATCGTAGGCTAATCTCACGTTTGCGTAATTTTAAATAAAATTTTATTCAAAAATTTTGGTCCGGTAATTTTTGAGTTATTCAAAAAACAAAATCGCCCATCGTCTTTGGGTCACCCAATATTTAAACAAATAAAAATTTATTTATATAAGGCTACAACAAATTTAGGCTTGAACTCTACATTAAATTCATCTTCGCATCAATTCAATTATCTCTCGATGTACACTTTTCGAACGCCGAGATATTTACAGTATTTCATCTATTAACTAATAATCCCCAATTTATCTTCTTTACTCGAATATAATCCATCGAGTAGCGATTTAATTTAATTTTATTTCATTTTTAATTTATCGTGTAATCTGTCGCTGTCGTTTATTTGGTTTATTTTTGTTTATTTTTAATTTAATAATGTCTTTGATTTTACACATTTTCACTGCGCATTACACAGTATTGTATTATTTTTTATTTTTACACTGCAATCAGCGTGAGCTACAGCGTGAACACAACAAGTAATTGACAAATAGAAAATGAATATATAAAAATTATGCGTACAATGAATTTAGATGTTCATTTTCCGAGAACTAGTACAGTCTGTAAAAATAAGTCGTTTCATTCGGTCCCTTAGTTATCGAACCGATATAAAATCTCTTATACGAATCATTTTATAAAAAGTTAAGAAAAACGATTTAACATTCTGGTGGAAATCCGACAAAATTGGTGTGTCGTAACTAATGTGACCATTTTTATTTTCGATCAAAACGTTTTTGTTTTTTTTTAAATTTTTTTTTTTTACAATCTGACCCCCTAGATCATTTAGCAAAATTTTTGACCATGTAATAACGTGACGGAGAAGCACCCAGTGGTGCTCACCCAGCAGCTGCTGCTACCTTAAATATACCAAACGCTTATTGGTCAATGAGAGAACACTATTCCTGCCTAAGAGCCAATTCATTTTTCTAAACGTGACACATTGTTAAAATTTCGGCGACAGGAATTGCATCACAATAAAAGTGAACGTTTTATACTCATTAAGATCGTTATTATTCTTTATAAAAATAACAGTTACACGCAATCCGCTAATACGTTGGTGATGCTCTAATTCCAAAAGTATGAAGAGTTAATTATTGTTAGGTGTATTTTTCAGACGAGCATATTTTTTCTATATAGTTGATGATTTCAGAATGAAATTCTGACAGTTTTTTTTTAATTCACCTCTGTTATCAACATAGCCTGTTGAATAGCCACTTGAAGCTGAGAATAAAATTCTGACAGGGTTTTTTTTAAATTCACCTCTGTTATCAACATAGCCTGGAGAATAGCCACTTGAAGCTGAGTTTTTATTTCCGATGTTCCTAATTTGTTCGTTGAAGAGAACACTCTACTGGCGCATTTGATCCAGGAAAGCATTAAAATGCAAAAGTTATCATGTTTAAAATGATTAGCGCGGAAATGTTTAAATACAACGATTTTCTGTCGAAACATTTAGATGATTCCAATGTGCCACTTTTTGAGATTTAATATAGAAATTAGTGAAAATTCATCAAATATGTCTGTATCTTGATTGCCATTAAACGTATCCTTTTCCAAATCAAAATATCTAACACCTTCCCACGCAAGTGTTTTTTTTTTTAAATATTTCCAAGTCTTTCGTGAATATAGTCCAGTAATTAAAATATTCATGGTCGTTTTGTGAAATTCTGAAGCTGTAGTTTTCAAAACTTCTTCGTTAATATAAAGGGTATCTTTAAAATTTTTCAACGAATTACAATCTGCGTGTGGTAGGAATTGATTAGTCTGTTTCTGAGTCAAATTTTCTTTTAGTTGATTAATTTCATTCGAAGCAATTGCCGAAAATTCTGCCCTTCTAATTTCAGCGCAGCTTGATGAAAGTTCACTGACTGAGAATGTATAAAAAAAAAAACACAACTCAGAGCTTGTATTTTCAAAATTAGTTTTTAATATAATAGGACATTTGTCGATGCTCAAAAAATATTCTTTCGATGACCGGAACATATTTGAAACTATTGGGTCTTGCTATACAGCAATTTTTGATATTCTATATCGGTTTCACTGCAAAATTCTTTTACAATTATATATTCAAAGTCTACAGGTAGAGCATCTGCAGCAGACTTCGTTGCATTGTCAATAATACCGGCTCCGCATACCTATTAAATTTTTTCGGGAGAGATAATTCTAATTTTCCGTACACATTACTGACTCATCGACTAGCCGCTCCATCAAAATTACAGTTTGCGTTTCCGCTCACAATCCGAAGAAATTTTGTCATTATATAGTACATAATTTAAAACAAATCGTATAACGGATAAAAATTCTATCTATATATTAATTATATACATAAATATGTTACTATTTTCAAACGGCATAGCAAATTAATCAAAATATCGTTAACCAGATGAAGAAATTATAGACAGCGATTTTTTTTTTATGAATTTAGTTTTAAAAAGTATTCGATAAAACTTCTAATTAATTTATGGTCTAGATGTGAATCAGCTCTATATATTTTTTCTACGCTCTGACTCTGATCTCATGTTGTACTAATGGTGCATTCTGGATTTTCGATAAACTTAATTACACCATTATGTTATCGATGTCATCGTTGAAGGTCGCAAGATGTCGTGTTCGAAATTTGAAACGTGATTAAATTCAACTGCTAACTCGCGTATAAGCTATATCCAACAATTTTTTATGATATAAATTTACAGAATTTTTGTCTAAGTAATATAAATGTATCATTAGTAGCGATTATAATATTGAGTATTATATTTTTTTTTTTTTTTTTTCCGCGCTATATGTACAGCAACGAAGCTAGGAGTGCGGCCAGCAAATTTAAATTTTGTTAAACAGGTTTACCGACCTAAGCTTAACAAGAAAGGATGAAACGGATTGGGAATCTTTGGACAGAATTGATGAAATATTTAAGGAAGAAGATTTTTTTGGGATTTTTGGACATTCTGTTAGGAGGTGGTGAATTGTAATCGGAACGTCGCATCTATCACAGGTTGGTGGGACTAGTTTTTGGAATATCATGTGTAAGTTGCGTATGACCGATCCGGAGTCGACACAGCACCACCTGATCCCTTCGGTCTTCAGGTTGAAACTTCCATTCGCGAACTGACGGTTTTATTGTGTGCAGATGTGATGTACTCTGTTGTTCCGTCCATCTTTTTTGCCACAACCTACAAAATAGGCCCTTGGTTTCTTCTTTGATATCGCTGAGTGGGATCTTAATACGCAGTGCTGGGCGCATTTTCGAAGCTTCTTTTGCCGCTAGATCGGCCATATGATTTCCTGGTATGTTTGCGTGGCCCGGAATTCATACGAAGGTTATCGCCGCTTGATAGTTATTTTTACACGAGTGACAATTAGCAACTTTCAAAGGACGGACACTATTTCAACGCAGAATTAAAATCAAAATTTATGCGCTTTTTTCAAGTGACGAATTTTTGCTATCGAATGGAAATAAAATATCGATTTCAGTAGTCGTTATACAAATTAAGTTATCGTGTTTTTAATATGAATCCAACTGTGCACTAAGTTCCCACTACTTGTACATGTGACTGACGCACACGTTCCTCGAATATTCCTCCGGTTTTTTTTTTTTACCGCACAATTAATAACCCCAATGATTATTCCTATTCCTTCTTGTTGCCGCGTGATAAACCTAAAAAATTCACCTCTCTCGAGGCAAGCACAATTGACTACCTCCGTGCGATGATACCGATTTATTGTAGAATCAGTTCATTCGACAGTTTTTCTCCAGAATTTGTACACATCAATTTTTTCCATCCGAATTTTTCATAGTTCAAATTTCTGTCTACTGTACATATATATAGTGCCATGAAAAACATAATGGTCTGGATTTACACGTTTTCCTATGAAATTTTCTTTCAAATCCTACTTAGTTTTATGATAACGTTTCTAGATATTTCAACTCCAGTTTGATTTACTTATTGACTATTCGCAATGTGTTGATTAAACTTATTATCTAGGATTATTCTCAGATATTTTACCAATTTTGTAAGGTAAACTCCTATTTGATTAATATTACTACTACATAATTATTTAAATATTATATAATACATTTTTCGTAGATTAAAAATACATTACCGAATAATTGTCTTAATCTTAACATCGTTTAAAATAGATCCTATTTGCGAATAATACGTTATCAAATTCTAAGTAATTTCCCATATATGTAACGTAAGTAAATAAAAGGGCTAAAAAAATTATAATAACCAAAATTTTCGCGCGATTTACTTTTATACATATTTTCCGAATGTTTTTCGAATGTTATTTTAATTTCCAACTTCAGGTTTGGAGATAAACTTTTAAAATCGTTTCTATTAGTGAGAGGATTTTCACTTGGATCAGGTCAGTAGTTGTAAAACGATTTTATCATGATTATTACTATTATTATTTACCGCTACGGAGGGAAAAGCACCTGCCTATACACCGATTGATGTATACATATACACGGTATGTGTATACATGTGTAGCCGTACAATGAGATACGAGGGAACCAATTGAAACTTCGTGTCCGGTTACGGTACGTGGAAAAATAGGAGGGCATTCCGAAGTAGGCGTTACGCCGATTTACCAGACAGTCTCAGACTGATAGTCTAACCGTTTAGTTTTAGGATAGGAACGTTGTGGGTGCTTATTTCGCGCATGGTTTAATATCGTCGAAACATTAGCGAACGCGATGAAATTAATTAATTTATTATTTAACGATTAAAACGATATGTAAAATATAAATCGCGACCTTCCTTCTTTCAGCGGTAAAGAAGGTGTTAAAAAAAAAAGAAAATAAAACAATTTTATATATTAAATATTAAAATTGATTAAATATCCGAATTTTTAATTTCGACAATATCGTGTCATGCAACTTCCGATTGTGATGTCTTCAATTTCCGACGGTTCGAACGGAATGATCGTCAATAATAATAATAATAATAATAAAAAAAGACGTAAAACTTTATCCGATTCTTTCTCGTTGCATCAGCAGCAGCAGCAGCAACAACAACAACAACATATTGATATTCAGCATCATCAACAAACGTCGTCGGAAAATTGTAACGCGGACGATTTTTGGTGGACCGAAAGAATCGTGGCTCAAGTCCAATCCGAACATCCGGGAGAACTTACTCGTACGAATAATCCGTATTTCCTTTGCTCCGCATTACCGGCTCACTGGAGGTCGAATAAGACGTTACCGACCGCTTTTAAAGTCGTCTCGTTAATCGAAATACCGGACGGCACGGTCGTCACTATAAAGGCCGGTAACGATGAAAATCCGAACGCCGAACTGCGGAACAATACGGCGGTGATGACTAATCAGATGGCTAAATTCAACGATTTAAGATTCGTCGGTCGCAGCGGTAGAGGTAAGTCGAAATAAATGTTAGTTCGTATATTATTAATCGGAATTTATTCGCCTATAAACCGATATTTAGAGGTTTAAAAAGTCGGATTTATGTAGAAAAAAATAAATCTTAATCCGTATGTTATTAATCGAAATTTAAAGTATCCGCCTGTAAACTGATATTTAGAGGTTACATTTCAGTTAGAAATTTATAATAATTCGACGATGTTTTCGTATCATCATTGCAATTATCTACTAATAGGAATAATAATCAATCAATCGATCAGAATGGTTCGGGGAAATAAAACTACAAACGTTTAGATTCGCATATAAATAAAATTAGAGTCGTATAAGACAGGAATATGAAAAATATAAATTATAAATAAAACTTCTTCTTAGAGCAGAATGTGTAAGACAAATAAATTTTAAGATTAGAATACGAACAATAATTCTATATATGTAAAATATACGGAATGTATAATATGTAAAAAACCCACTTATAATAGAATAACTATAGTAACAATAATAATAGTTAAAACTGAATAAATGAGGAAAGAAATTCTTAAAGAAAAATTTTTAAGTACCTGAAAATGTAAAATTTATATAGATCACTGAAAAATAATATAACCGCGGATTATGCGTTGCTTGGTAGAGAGATTTTGTAAGATTTTCGAAAAAACCCGTCTCTTTTTTCTAAAACTACATTTCGATAAAAATGACGACTAGGATAAAAAAGAATTTCTTCGCGAAAAGAAATATTTTTCGAAAAAATCTAAATGTCGAAAAACTTACCGTAAATTTCGATTTATCAGTCATCCGGCCGTTTTTCATTCTACTTCTAATTAGCCGAAATAAACTCGACCAATTCTAATCTAACCGAATGTAACCTAAACCTAACTTTTCCAAAAGGTGTAATTAATTCTAAAATCGTTTTTTAAGAAAAATAAGAATTGTCCGTGCATACCGGCGAGTAAATTTATAAGTCTTAAATAATTCTATAAAAATAATATATGATTTTTTCTCGCATAGACTAGATTCAGCCTGCTTAACTAGTTTAAAACCTATTTTCGATTAACAGAAGTATATAGTAAAAATTAGAATTACATTCGAGTAATTTAAACGATCGATTATTTAGTTATGCAGGCGCCAGTAGTTGATTTTCGTTACCCGCAAGTTTATTTCAGATTATTATCCCAACAAGAAGTAAATAATATCTTTGGTCGAATGCAAAAAAATAACTCAGTAGTTAACAATAAAGTATGTAGTCTACTGGAATTAAAATATTCATTCGACTGGAATTATTGCGAATTATATTTAGCAAACCGTAAACACTAGGTGCGGTTTGCGATATTAAACATCCGAAAGTACACAGTATTTATCGTAGATTAACTTTGGTGCGAACGTGCACTCTATCTATCGAAGAAACTTACAAAGTCGAACAATAAGAAAGTTCTCCTGTTCAGTGTGTCTATATAAAATGTTTATAATCTATCAACCTGTGCTGGCGTATATATTGGGGTGGTACGGCTTACATATGGAACCCATAAAATTCTTCAGCGTTCCTGAGAATGATTGTTCAAAATTAAATGTCACCTTCCGGGTTTTTTTTCAAATGTATAGGTTATACTGTTACTTACGCGTTTTGAACAACGCTAATAAATTTTAAAACAATAGGACAAGATTGTGCCGTCGGTAGAGCGAAATTCCCAACTATAAATAAATCACAAATACGTACGCTAGCCCGATCGAATATAATTCTCTAGCTCGAAACTTAAAATTAGTGAATTATTAACATTTATTCCACTTTCACGATCGTGTCTCAATTTTACATTAGGGAAATTCTGTTCACCGGCATTTTATTATTAACTGTAAAAACATGCACCGAACCTGCTCCTACATATTGGTCTTTTTACATAATCAGTATTTTAAGTGTTAATCGCGATTATAATTTATTTATTACACGAGAATATATTACACGTATGATTCTTTTCGTATATCGTTCCGTTAATTTAAATTTATAGAATTCACAATTGAACCTGCACTGATTAAACTTTAGTGTGTACATCGTTAGATCTTTTCAAATATATTTATAATTCTTACACGGTTTCTGTTGAAAAATACTTTTATTACCTAATATACGTATATATCTGTTCGAGATACGTTCTATCAATATAGATTAAAAGAAACACGTAGAGGCACACCTTATTAACGGCATTCTTCTTCATACATACTATATCGTTTTTAATCGATTCCGAAAGAAATCTACATTCCGTGTTCTAAAATATTTTTCTTGGTGTCGGGATAGTGAATAAATTTTTATTTACATCGAAGGTTCCAAGTGGCTCCCTACGAAAATGGTGCAGACATGTATTCTCTGCGCTAGTTGGGAAGACGATGCATGTAAAATAGAATTAAACGATCGAACAGGGCTAACGACCTGGATTAAACGATTAAAATCTCGCGTACTTAAGGAGCTGACTTCGCCTCTATAGAGCGAATACCGGACAGAGTACTGAAATTAAAAATTTTTTGAACCACTTGCCAAGTCTCACAACTGCTTACACCACACATACTAACATTCTGTCATACTCTCGCAACATTTAGAATCCACCACAACCTTCCTCCTTCCTTACCCCAGCTGTTATCTGAATCTGCCGACCACATTCATAATATTTTCCTGTTCCTGGATTCATTGAACCCTTTAAATCAGATCTAGGACCACAGTATAATACGGTCGATTTATCTCGATAGAAGACGAAAGGTATAATTTAACCCCGGCCTTCGAAAAGTTCGCGAAGTGACACAATGTTTTTACTCCCGTTCATTGTGATAAATGAAATCCCTTTTTATGGAATCATATTTTTGAAACCAGTTTCATTCACAGGAGATGAAATAGCGAATCACGGCAGGCTACTACAAAAATATACGATTTTAACTGATACTCTGTCTAAAATATCTCAAATATCTCGTCACGTTCTTTGTATGTATATATATGTTTGTGTTAAAAATGAGTACTGTGATGAGACCACGATATTAAATAGTAATTAAAGTGAACATGTATGGGGTTATACTCCAGTCAGTAGAACTCCTTAAACTACTAAGTTCAGAATGCTGTTGCTAGGCTAGATCAGTTGGATGGCGACATTTAAATCGTCTGACATCGTTTCTAGTATCTACAACTTGACGAGCTTCTGTATTTACATGCTTAAAGCGAACTCTTGTATAACATCATCGACACTCTTCATATGTAAATCCTTACGAATGTCTTCATTCAGCGAGTACCGATAGGGATATTCAACTGCGTATTCGATGTTCTGCGTTTTTGCACAAGATTCCTGTTAGATCTAGCAGCGCATACCCACAATGAAAGCCCATACGTCCGTATAGGCTTTATAACTTGATTATAGAGTAATAATTTGCATTGTACATCTAATATAGAACGCCTACTACAAATCTTGTACTCTGCGCTTAATTTGAAACACTTTCACCCTTTCGTCGATTTTCCACCGAATGATCCGACTGGCAAATTTATATTTTTATGTTTTAAAATTCGTAATAATAATAATTTGACGAATGCGTAATTTAATGATTTTTTTTGTTAAAATAAACAACAAAAAAATAAGTTAAAATTATTTAATTTTTTTTAGCGAATTTAACTTTTCTTTTATTGTTTACAATAATAATAATAATAATAATAATAATAATAATAATACAAAGAAATTGTTTTAAAGAAAAACGCAGTTTCCTTCCTGTCCACAATAAACCTCGCAATATTGAGATTTACCGATTCCTTAGTAAAGTATCTTCTTCTTCATTCGCCGAAATTTTCAGCCATTATTTATATCGAACGTTAGGAGTGTTCCATTATTATATCGATGCCTTAGAGGTTAACTCATATTCGTGTTGGACCCACCTAGATGGTATAACCAAAAATAGTAACGTGAACGATTGCCCCCGCAACGGAAGTTCTAATATGCCTTAACATAATTGTTTTTTTATCCTTATGTAGCTCGTATTTTAATGAAACTTTTCGTAAAAACACATAGAATTATCGAGAGTAAATATTCGTGCAGCTGAAACCAATTACAAAATCGAGTGCCTGTGTTTATATATATATATATATATATATATATATATATATATATATATATATATATATATATATATATGAGTATGTTTGTGTAAGTACGGCAGTTTCCTGTAAAATATGCTTTTAAACTGTCAGAGGGACACTAAATTATCTAACAATAGTGCGTGTTTAGAACGGACTTTTTATTAAA